>CAAKHF010021410.1:8474-30117 GCA_901007745.1 Hippocampus kuda
GGGGGGGACACGGGGGGGGGGGGGGGGGGGGGGGGGGGGGGGGGCGGGGGGGGGGGGGGGGGGGGGGGGGGGGGGCGCAGTGGGCGGCTGACCATCTAAATCATTCTCGGCGGCTCTCGTGATTCCAAATTGCTACTTGAGCAAGCGCGACCGCAAGAAGTCCCAAGTGAGCTCCCAGAAGCGAGAGCGAGCGCCTGTGAGCCCCCAGCCCCCCACATCCCCCTCCCCCCCTCCCTCCTTCCCCTGATGTCATTGTTTGAGTGCGCTGACCCAACACTTTCCAGGCCGGGACGCCAGCGAGGCGGGCTGAGGCCACACTGTGCGGTTCTGGGACGTCTTGACTATTGTTGACAATCAAGGCAGCTTGGAGTCCGAAGCCGCCTTGGGAATCGTCGGCTCCTCGCCAGCTCCCTCATCACGCTATACGGGACGCATTTTCATATGGTGGCCTGTGACGTCCACGAAAAATGCCTGCGTCGCGATTTGGAAGTCGGGAAGAAGCAAACGCTCGCAAACGCCATCGCTGACATCCAGGTGACTTTTTTTGGGGGGGTTTTTGCAACCTTTCCTTCACTGGAAATCCATGTGTGCGTTTAAAAAAAAATGTTTTAAACCGATCCCCAGCCGCTTCACGATTCATTTATTGTAATTAGCGTCAATTCTCCACAAATGGTCACTATTTATGCTCGGGCTCGGTCCTCGCGGGGCAACATTTCCACGGCGTATTTTTTGGTTGTGCGAGCGGGATCACGCTCACGCGCTCACCTTGTGGAAGCTTCCGTGGAAGAGCTGCTTGACTTGAGGCTCGTCAAAGGTCACCCGCTGGATCTCGCCGCGCTCGTCCTTGTTGTAGAAGGAGACGGTCTGCCGGGAGGCTGAGAGGCGACGACAACTGCGTCAGGATCTCCGCAGCCGGCTCGCCGTTTTCAACGGCGGGACCAAACGGCGCCCACTCACGGTCAACGGTGACGCCGGTCTCGGGCTTGTGGTCGGCGGAGGACACCTGCCACACGTCGAAGGCGTCGGCCGGCGTGTCGGGCAGGAGGCGCAGCATGAGGATGATGGTGTAGGCCGAAGGGAGACCCTCCGGGTGCACCTCGCTGCCCGGGCGACACAAGTTCAAGTCAGGCTACGCTCAAATCCTCAATCGTGTGAGCAGCTGTAAAAACTGAAACGGTCCCCTGCAACTCGTACAAAAGTGTTTGCAATTTCACCGAGGAGAGAAATGACAAACGGGTCACCGCATTTGAATGGTGAGCAAACGACTGACGAACCACAACAATGGCGGCCACGTGAAGGCGGACGCGGAGGCAGACGACTCGGTGCTCTTAGGAAGGAGGAAAGCGAACCGAAAGTGCGCGGCCACTTGGAAAACTTCTTGCGTGCGCAAGAGAGCGTCACGGCGGAAGCATTTCGAGCGAGAGGAGCTGGCGCCGGGACGCTTCTTCGCACAATAAACAATGACGAGCTGCCATTTCCCGCTTGGGCTCCTGTTGTCCAGCCGCCTTGTTGCCAGGCAACAAAAACACCTTCCAGCTACGGAGTCAACGGTGCAAAACATGCTGATATGCATCAGCATGCACCCGAGTTGCATCGTGTACGTTTTACGCCCATCGGCAGATGTTCGGTGGACGGGACTGCACGGTGGACCCCCCGCTAAGGGTGGGGGTGGGGGACTAGTCCGGTCTCGCCTATTCTGAATAAGCCGCCCAATCAAACAACGGGCGAGTTGCTGCGAGCGGCGCGGCGAGCGAAGCGGGGGGGACTCACGCGCTGGGTGCGGTGAGGAAGGCGTTGGGGTGCAGTCGGTAGGCCGTGAAGCTGTTGAAGGAGCCCGGCTCCATGGACACGCCCCTCACCCGAGCGTACGTCTTCTCCGTCAGGTTGAAGGCTTCCAGCATCCTGAAGCCTGTCGCCCAGCAACAACAGCGACAGCAAGGCCGCGATCAGACAACGGGACAGCTCGGCATCATGTGGAGGTTTTCAGCTTTTCCTCAAAGGCAGGCAAGGATGAGCAGAAAAGTGTCTCGAAATGGGGCTCAAGTCGTCCGCTCATACGGTGCCCCCCGCCCAACATGTCGACTGCGAGGCCATCGACTCACCGGGAGACGTGAAGCCGTTGACAAAGATGAGCGGGCAGCCTGCGGCACAACAGAGCGACGTGAACAGGCGCACGCTTTTGCCACGGCGCGCCGGCGGGTGCGCCGGCGGCTACTTACTGGACGTGGCCGTTTCGCAGATGAAGCTGATCAGGTTCTCCTTGATGGTGTCGAAGTGGTCGAAGTCGTCCACCACGAAGACGTGCCTCTCGCTGGGCTTGCTGCTGATCTCCTGCAGCTCCACAAAGTCCACGTCGGCCACGCCCACGGCGAAGACCGTGTAGCCTGGGGCGGCGCGGGAGACGGCGCCGGCATTTTAGCAAAAGGATAAAACCATGGCGCGGGCGCGCGCTTGCAGCGCGCGGCGCTTACCTGCGTGTTGCAACCTGGCCGCGTTCTTCCTCACTTCGTCCTGCGAGCGTCCGTCCGTGATGACCACCACCACCTTGGGGACGTTCCTTCTCATGCCGTTCTCCACCGTGAAGGCTCTCTCGTAGGTGTGCTTCAGTGCCACGCCTGTCGGGGGCGTGGCCGGCGTTAGTGGCGCCGCGTGCTCTCGCAACTGCGCGCGCGCACGTGAGCCTGACCTGTTTTGGTGTTTCCGCCTTTGTAGCGGATGTGATGCGGCGCCGCCATGGCGAGGCCTTTGTCTTGATACGAGTTGAACTTGAACTCGGTCTTGGCGTCGTCGCTGTACTGCACGAAGGAAACCTGCGCGCAAAGACGGCATCACGGCCGTCGTCGTCTTCCCAAAACATACGACTTCGCAGCAGCAAGCGCGGCCGGCTTTCGGGAGCTTCCCGAGGACGAGCAGACAAACCTGCATCCCGGTGGGCCCGATGACGTCAAAGGTGGCGATCATGCTGGAGACGAAATGCACGACTTTGACGAAGCTCTCCTCGCCGATGCTCCACGAGCCGTCGATGAGAAACAGCACGTCCGCTTTGGCCCCTTTGCAAACTGGCGGAGAGGCAAAACGAAGCAAGCTTGGCAAGACGAGCAGAGTCGAATCACAAGTTTTAGTGCTACAAGTCCCAAGTTTTCCCGACTTAAAGCTGACTGGAGTCCAAGTCGTGTGACTGTCGTCGCCCGCCTCTGGCACTTTGCGCAGCCAGGAAGCTTTCAAGCAGCTGCGAACTTTCCCCAGAGGACAAGTGACGGGACAAAGAACGTCCAAGCTGAAAGTGAAGCCGCAGTCGTCGTACGACTTGGATTCGGTTTTACGAGCCCACTGGCGTTTTGAATGGTCCCGTTCCCCTCATGAAGCAGCACCACATGTGGCGGCCATTAACGCGCTGGCACGGGCTCGCTACAGAAGGAGTTTGGTTGGCGCTCGCTGGCTCCGAGTCTGACCGCCGCCACACCGCCTCCTTGGCGGCTGGCCAGGCCGGGCCCGGCCTGAATGAAAGGACGGCGCATCCATTCAGCGCCTGAAAAGCCACTCGAGAAACACCGTTTCATCGCGCTAGGGCTTACGTTCCACGTCATCCGCGCACCAACTTGCTCAAGAGTATTTGTGGCCTCATTGGTGACTATTCAAGTTCGAAGTTTCATGCATCGGCCTCGTCACCAACAAACAATCCAGCAGATGCAGGAGAAGCGCAGCTCTTATTTTGTTCCTGCTTCCGTTCTTCCTTCATCCAAACCACCTGGGACAGATTACACTTCCTTCGAACGAGCAGTGGTGCGCTCTGTTCAAGTCGCTTACCTCATACAAGTGTACCGTACAAAAAAAAAAACAAACCCAAAACAAAAAATCCGCGACGCGACCCAATCCACAAGAAGTGAACAGCCTACCTGCCCAGGACGGGGGGATGGTGGGCGGTGGACTGGGAGTGGGCGGGAGCGTGGGCGCGGGAGTCGGCTTGACCACTGTGACAGAGCGACCGCGCAGGGAGTGAGAGCAACGCCTTCGGAACGGGCAAGGACACGGCGGCGGCGGCGGCGCTTGGGGACGGCTCGCTCACGGGTTCTCTCCTTGGCGCTGACGCCGGGTCCCTCCAGGTTGGGCGTCTGGACGTAGACGGTGGCGGTGTAAGGGGCGTCGGGGGAAAGTCCGTCGAAGCAGTACTGCGGCAGACCGGCGGGGATGGTGACCTCCTGCTGACCTCGGCTCGACGCTGCGGGTCAAGAAGACCAACGAGGTCAGCGTATCGCGGCAACCGTCGATGCCGTCTTTGGAGCTTCGAATGACATATGAGCGACCATCGAATTCACGCGAGACGATTCATGAGGTTCTGTTTGAAATTTTCAAAGCGTGCGGGCTGCGTGAAACAAAACTAAACAAAGTAGCACACGCTGGTGGCCCGGCCACTTTCAATCCAGGCCAACACCTGCGGTGCGTCCGAAGCGCACGGAGGGGCACGCCCCACATCGGTGCGCCGCAGCCCGCTGATGAGCACATCATCTGGAGACGCGTCTCCAAAACATTTGCGGGGGGGCGGCGCATGCCGATGCCCGGGGCGCGTTCACATGCGAGGCAAACAAGTGGCGGAAAAAGTCCACTCACGGTCCAGCGGGTTGAGGCGGATGCGGTAGGACGTGGCCGCTCGGTGAGGCGTCCACTTGATGCAGAACTTGTCGTGAGCGATGTCGTACGTTTGGATGTTGCTCACGTTCAGGAACACTGGAAAAAAAACAACTTTCATTGTTTGGATTTCACGACTTCATCAATTCATATATCTGAAAATTTCTGGATATGCAAAACTGTTGACATCACTCTTTATATATCTTTTTTTTTTTCTTCATGACTATATTGAGAAATTGCAAGCATTTTAAACGTGTGATGTAAATATGAAATAACAAGCGGTCTTATATTTCAACAAAGTGGCCTGAAAAATGGTTGTACTGTATTTTATCTACGCGGGCTAAGAAAGGTAGACTATGATCCAAGTATGGCTTTAAAAGTGTCAATTTGGATAAAAAGGGACTCCACTTTGATGAAAATGTTCAGTTTCAAGTCGAACGAGCTAGCTTGTGAAGCTAACGTAGCCTAGCATGAGAGTCGGCTCGTACGTGTGGTTCCCGGGCCGGCCAGAGGTGCGCTGGGGCCGCCGGTGTACTGCGCCAAGACTTGGACGTCGTAGGTGGTTCCAGGCTTGAGGTTGTGCAGCGTGTAGGCCGTCACGTCGCCCACAAAAACGTCGGTGACCTGGTCGGAGCCTGCCGGAGGAAATACAGCGAGTCAAGGCGAGGAAGGCGGGACTTTTCATCAAATCAGATCTTCGACATTGATCTGATCCTTTTTTGACTCTGATTTGCACAACTATGCCAGTGAGAGTCTTAGTTCGTGAGTGTCCATTTTCTTGACAGTGAGGTACAAGCGGATGGAAGGGGGACAACTTGATGCAACGACAAATTATCATCATGTGACTCTGTATCCCCTGCCGAGAAACGGGCGCGTGTACTGTGGATGCTGCAAAGCGATCACGGCCACCTCTGGGCGAGTATATGACTCTGTATCCTTCCACCGGCGCCGCCACGGGGTCCCAGGCCACTCGGAATCGCGTGTACCACTCGTCGGACACGCGCAGGTTCCTCGGGCTCAGCAGGCCGACTGCGGAGGGCAAAGAGGAAACGTTGACCGAAGATCACGTGGACCCGATCGTTGGTTCGGGCACGGATGTCTGCAATGCATCACTTGTGCGTCCGTTGCCGTTGAGGAGTCCCCCGGGGCCCTCGGCGTAGATGGCCTCCACCGTGATGTTGTACGGCGTGTCGGCTTGCAGGTTCTGCAGCCGGGCGTTGTTTCTGTTGCCCGAAACCACGGCCTGAAGATCCAACGTCAACAATCATCATCACAATAATAATTAAAAAAAAAAATTTTTTTTCATGCATTCACTCCTCCCTTCCCCCTCCCCCACCAGTGCATCTGGTTTTTAGTCAACAATGGCGGTCCACGCTGCACAAATTTGGAGGCTCGCAGCTGCCATCAGTATTTCAGCTCCTCATGAATTCCATCGGAATGGCTGCAGTGGCGGTGTTAGTTTAAGGCCGCCTTGTAATGACTCCCACCAATCAGCGGCAGGTGATTCATGAGCTGACGGCGCGCCGGATGACACGCTGTGACTTCATCGTTTAGGTTGGACGCCCAACCGAGGCTGCGCGCGGCGAGGGCAGATCCAGTTGACCCAAATAGTGCATTGACTCCAAAATGACCCCCAAAGGCATCATTCTTTAGTCTTCCCTCATTTGTGCTACCCACTTCATGGCAAATCTTTTTTGACGGGTTCTTTCGCATAAATCTTGAAAACGCCTGACAATAGCATCCCACAAAAGCGTGTTGATGCGATGTTTTAAAGTCGTATACACGTGACAGCTTTCAGCAAAGGGAACTGATGAAGAAGCTGTGCCCACTCAACATTTTGACATCTTGCATTTACTTTCGTGATGAACGTAACATGTATGGCCAGTCTCGTTTGCCCATCTATGGCATTTCACACAAGATATGTCTGTAATAAGTTGAATATGTTTGCTGTCTTTATTGACGGTCCATATCACGAGCGCTCACTCTCGGGTGTGGCAAACGGGGCTCGAGCGTACTCACATATTGGGTGATGGGGTCCCCCGTCATGGGGGCGTAGGCGATGCGGTACTGCCTCACGGGACCCTCGGCGTGGTCCCACCCGACGGTGAGAGAGTTGGTGGTGGCATCAAACACTCGCATGTTCCGAGGTCCGGCGCGCGGCACTGTGAGAGCAACGCGTTTATCATTCTGTCAATCTCACTGCTTATCCCTCCCCCGTCAGAAGCTTTTTTCTGCCTCGAAACAGATTGGGCGCCCCCTCTTTAAACAGCCGGACCGCATCAATTTCCAACATCGGCGTGCGTGAAGTTAGCCTGCCGACGTTGTCCTCACATGTTTTGCCGTTGCTCTTGAGCGACAGTCCCTCTCCGTCGGGGTACATGGCGACCACGGTGACCCGGTAGGGCGTGTCTTGGATCAAGCCGTCCAGGAAGGCGTTGTTGACATTGCCGGGAACCAGAACCTTCGCAAAAAGTCAAACAACACGCTGATGTCATGGCGCCGTCATCGCTGGCAGCTTGGGGCGTAACGCCACCAGCACACATCATCATCATCATCATCATCATCATCGAGCAGGATCTCCGCGGCCAAATACTAACAGAGGCTCGGGACGGATGCAAACACGTCCTACGTGCAGCAGGAGGTAAACACACGGACGGAGAAGGTTATTGCACATCACCAAAAGCGGCAGAATAACCCAACTGAATTTTTTTTTTTTAATTGCCAGTTTTGGCTGAGAGACAACAGAGACGGAAGTCAAGAAACAACTGAAATGAAGAGACTCACCGACTGGGGCGGCGAGGCGGAGTTCCAGGGGACGTACTCCACCCGGTACTGCTGCACCTGGCCCGTGGCCGGCTCCCAGCGCACGTTGAGGCTGCTGGGGGTGGGGTTGAACACCTGAAGGTTGCGCGGGGGCGTGCGAGGAACTGCAAGAAGCACAGGGGGGGGGAAATCGTTTCACCTCAACATGGCCGCCAATCAGCTGGAATGGATGCGATCACGGAGAGCCAACGCAGCTTTGCCGTGCGGTCGCACTCAAACTCGGGTCCGCCAACAACGTTCAACTGGAGGCAACTGGGCGCTCGTTGCTTGCCAAATTTGTTTCACCTTCAATTCAAAAGGCTTCTTCATTTGGACGTTGCAGGTGCCGTGGAGGCTTCCTGACGTCTCGGGCAAGATGGGGCCTCCACTTCGTTTGATTCTCAACTTTTAGGTCACAACCAGCAAACTGCACGACCTCCAACATCGAGCCTGATGCGGCAATAAAGCAAGACCGAGTCTGCTGGATGGCAACGACGAAAGGTGAAAGATCTTCAACAAGCAAGAAGAATGCTGTTGCCGTGACCTGGATGGAGGACAACCTCCACAGACATCGTCAAACCTTCTGCCATTTTCTTGTCTCGCCACATTGGAGCCAGCAGACGACAGGCTACTTCGGCTCGTCTTCCTCTCTCGCCCTTGAGGACAAACTTACGTTTGGCGTTGATATGACAAGCATGACAGGAATTCCTGAAAAGCCTCAGGAATCAGAACTGGTGGGAGAGTGCTGCTGATAGTTTTTACACATGTCGACGGACGACAAAAAAAAGACGACGGCGTTCAAATCAATCTGATTTACAGGTAGACATGGCCCGGAGTGGTGAAAGACCGCGAAGCATGACTGTCTCCCAGTTCTGAGTTTGGGGTTAGAATTTCAGCCCCGGCATTCCTGCGCGGAGTTCTCATTTTTTCCTCTGTGCTCGCATTAAAAAAAAAAACAAAAAACATTCATATTAACTCCATTGAAGACTCTGAATTGTCCAGTATGGATGAGAAACGCGAGTGTCAACTATTGTTTTTGTCTGTAAATTGGCTGGCGACCACTCCTCATCCTGCAGACAAACATCAGGCCACCAGTCGGTTCCCTCAAGCTCAAGTGATCTGCGCTTATGCAGCACGCCTACAACCCCAAAACGTGAAGTCCACCTCTAAGTGGTTAAAAACTAAAGTACATGAAGGTCTGGGAGCAGCCAAGTCACAGTTTCAACTTTTGCAAATGAGATGATGCTGCGGTATGTCCTTGTGACACAACCCATTGTCACAAAATATGACTGCATTCCAACAATTCTGTCAAGAAGAGGTGGCTAAAAATTCCTCTAGCGCAATGCAAGTGACTCATCGGGAGTTCTTGCTGCCAAGCACTTTTTCAGTTCAGGAGACTCTCCCCTTTTCACACAGAGGATTTTCGCACAGCAAATCGAACCTTCACTTTCCAACTGCCTTTTATATTGACTTGGTTTGTCTTTGCGAGACTTTCAAACCGGCCTGCTGATGTGAAACATTTACGCGTGAGAAATGGGTTCGTCATGGGGCTCATTGATGGAAAGCGTGGGGCTGCAAATGAAGGAAAAACAGCTAAAGTGTCCTGAAGGAAAAGCTCAGCTGGCTAAAGCAAAGCAGATGTGCGCAAGTGTATACATGGCACTCAGAGACACTTGAGTTCCAAGAAGAGCGAAAAAAAAAAAGAAAAAAGGACGCAGTAGGTAGTGAGACAGCCTGCAGACGATGTGCTCAGCAGTTACACAAGTGCTCTTGTGTAAGCACAAGCAGACCTCACCAGATTTCCATCGGTCTGCTGCCTCCACTTGAGTCTTTGCTCGCATTCCAGCTCGTGACTTCATCCTTGTCAATCGCAACCATCGCCTCCACAAGTAGTGCTGGCTGGACACTCACCAATTACAAACACGCCCTGACTCCACGCATTATTCAACTACCTTAATTTGAGTTTTGATTCATTTTTACTTGACTCCCTAAATTCATTTCCCATCATTACAGATAATTGTTGGAGGCCGTGCCGGCCTAAAAGCTTCTGTCGTTTAAAAATTGTCAGTCTAATTGAAAAAAAACAAAACAAAACATCTGCAATTAACCTGGATTCTTTCAGGCTGGTTTCCTTAGCTCAGGAGTTGCGAAATGCGGAATGTGGGCTCCCTCTTGTGGCACGTGAAAGAATCACTGCCTAAGTCCGCCTCCGTTGTTTGAACTTTAAGTTCAATGCATCTGCATGTACTCTTTAAGAAGCGTTTGTTTTGAACAAGCATTCAAGTACAATTTGGACTTATGTAGTCTCTTTTTTTTTTTAAACTACAGTATTTCTACTTTGACTTTTGCCACTTGCCAAGTGTTGAGCAGTACATCACACAGACTTCAAGAAAAAAATTCAACTTGATGCTTGCCACTGGAAGTCTGTGTGGAATCTTTGCGCGGCGCTCCAATTAAGATGGGACTTTGCTGAGTGAGCGCGACACGCCGTCTGCACGCCAGCCTGTCCAACACAACACACGCCTGCGCACACACACGCGCACACACACACAGGCGGTGATGTTTGGGGGGGAAAGTGTCAAGAATCCAGCAAGTGGAGCTCGGTAAGTAAAAGTAACAATTATTTGTATTCAGTTGTGCTAATAAGCAACTTTTTACTTCTCAATGGCCATTTTCTGTATCATTAGAGGAGTGGAGCAGAGGTGGGAGGAAGCCACGCAACTATCGTCTCCCACCTCTGTTTTTGGACTCTAAATAAGTCTTCTAGGTTCACATTTGAATGTGACACCGGCCTCCCACAGGGATCAATCTCGAGTACTTTACTTCTTCACTGAGAGCTTTCCAGTTCTTCTGGGAGCTTCCTCGGAACGCTCGCGTGAAAAGAGCGAATGGAGGTGGACTTACGGGTTTTTCCAAGCTCAGACTGGCGCAGACCCTCACCCTCTGGGTACACGGGCACCACAGTGACGGTGTAGGGCGTGTCCGAGAGGAGGTTCCTCAGGACGGTGTTGGTGGTTCCCCCCGATACCTGCTCCTGATCCCACACAAATGCACACGCAGGAATCAGGATGCGAGCACTCACATTTCCAAGCCTTGGACATCTTTGCGGAAACATTAGCCTTCAATCATCACACATCAAGCCTTTCAACTGACTTCTTTTCGAAATGAAGTGCTGACAATAGAGAGACTGCTTGCATGCTTTGGATTTCGAGTTCAAGTGAAAAGAAAAGCTTTTCCTGAAAGTCAAAGAGGCATTTTTGTGCCACCAAGGTGTTGGATCTAGTGTAAGCAATCAAAGCAATGTTGTTGCTCATATTTGGCATGCACAAGAAGAAAGGAAGAAAGCGAACACGGGCACGAACCATGTCCTCCGCGCCGCCGGCTGCGGGCACGTAGAAGAGTCGATACTGGCGCACGTTTCCCTCGGCCGGCTCCCAGGTGACCTTGAGTGAGCTGGTGGTGGGCTCGGTCACCTGCAGGTTCTTGACTCCGCCCAGCGCCTCTGTCCGACACAGCGGGCAAACGTTGGCAATTTCCCATCTGGCTCACGCGCGGCGAGACAAATTGGGGTGGAGGCTTCCACACACTGGAAGTCCACTAACTGGTTTTCTGGGATCCATCGCGTGACCTTCCGCAAATAGCGCAAATGTGTCCTTCGTTTCGGCAGACATGCCCAACATGGGATTGAGGGAGACTGATGAATTGCTTGGCTTCATTCTTATTCCACAGACGCAATATTTTTGGACTGTGAAAGCCACTTCAAAAAATAATACTAATAATTGACTGCAGCCCGAGTTGATGGGCGGATGTCCAAACATCAACTTACTGGTCTTGCCGTTGTCTGACATGCTTTTTCCCTCCACGTCGGCGTAGATGGGCACCACCGTCACCGTGTACTCCGTGTCGGGCTGCAGCTCCCTCAGCATCGTATTGGTCGCCATGCCCGATTCCTGAGTCTGGACAAACACACGCAAGACCTGCGTCACTTCTTTTTTGCAAGCGTGGCACTTTCAGCATGGGAGTTATTGACACCGAGAAAATATGCTAAATTCCTCCAAGACTTGGGTGCTTTTGCCACCCGCAAGCGTGCGTGGCATCGCGTCACATTTGGAAAGTACATAGCGCACCATGAGCTGGTCTCCTCCGGTGACGGGCTGGTAGCTGATCCTGTAGTGGCGCACGTCGCCCTCGGCCGCGTCCCAGCGCACTCGCAGCGAGTTGGTGGTGGGGTCGCTCACGCGGAGGTTCTTCACGCCACCCAGAGGTTCTTTAAAAAGAAAGAAAGACGAGACGAGACGTCAGACAGACGTCATGGCGAGTTGACTTTGAATCCTTTCTTTGTATTTGTTTCTATGGCCGTCCAAACTCCAAATAGCTCCTCGAGGTGAAACTGGCCCGCGGTGCAAGAAGCGCGAGTGTCGCTAGGCTAGCACATTCCGGCACTTGTTGATCACGTCTGACAATGGCGTCCATGTCTGAGCGCAAGATTCAATTATCTGGCTGGCATAAAATGCCAAAGCAATGTTTTGTTCCCCAAGGCCTCCTCGGACGCTCGCACTTACTGGTCTTGCCCTTGTCGGCCTGCACGATGCCCTCCACGTCGGGGTAGACGGGCACCACGGCCACGTTGTACACCGTGTCCGTGTCCAGGTTTCTCAGGACCAGGCTGGTGGTGCCGCCTGACACCTCCTCCTGCAGAGCGGGCACATGAGACCGGCCACGACAACTTGCTCAAGTCAGGTGAGGATGGCGCGGCGGCACCTACCGTGCGCTGTTCTCCGTCGTTTTCCGCCGAGTACGTGACCCTGTAGCTGCGCACGTTGCCCACCGCCGGGTCCCAGCGCACCGTCAACGTGTTGATGGTCGGGTCCACCACCTGCAAGTTCTTCACCCCCCCCACCGGAGCTGACGGCGACAAAGCGCAGGACAGGCCAAGGCATGAATGCACACCACGTGGAGATGGAGCAACATTGATGTGGCTGCATTCTCGTGTCGAGGCGTCCCACTCACTTGTCTTCCCATTTTCGGTCTGCGGCAATCCCTCCATCTCGTGGTAGACGGGCACCACGGTGACGCTGTACTCAGTGTCCGACTGCAGGTTCTTCAGCACCGTTGAAGTGGTGGATCCCGACACCTGGTCCTGGTTTAGGGAGGCGGATGCACATGTGACACTTGTATGGGGAAGATGCAAAGGCCCCAAATGGGACCCCCCCCCCCCCCCACTGCCGATGCAGCGGATTTTCCTGGTGGACCATAACGTCCACAATGTGAAAATGCGGAGCGGGGCCTCACCACATCCTGCTCTCCGCCCGCAGTTGGCACCCAGATGACGATGTACTCGCGCACGTTGCCCTCTGCCGGCTCCCAGCGCACGTTGAGGCTGCTGCTGGTCGGATCCAACACCTGAAGGTTCCTCACCTTGCCCAGCGGCTCTGACGACACGCACACCACCAACCCGTTCAACGCTACCTTCGCTGAGCGGCTGGATTCCTCAAGTTACTCGTCCGCTCTGACGTGGCAGTCTCGCCAGATACATTTGGACTTATGAGCCAGTCGCATCAGCCGAAATGCAGTTTGGAGCAATTCTGAATGATGTTCGTGAATTCCAAATCCAATCGGGTGACATGTCTTTGCACTTTGGGGGCGGGGACTCACTGGTCTTTCCACTGTTGGTCAGACTGGGCCCGTCGCCTTCGGCGTAGACGGGCACCACGGTGACGGTGTAGCGGGTGTTGGGGAGGAGCTTCTCCAGGACGGTGCTGGTGGTGCTCTCAGATACCTGCTCCTGCAAAACCACATCAGCGCTACGTCGGAGGACGTCCTGATGGTCCACCGACAACCGTTTAGCCGACAGAGCCGCTCGCGGGGGCTACGCAAAAGTGTGTCAAGTTCAATTGAAAAGATACCGACGTCTTCACGCCTGATTTACTCTGACTTGTGCGTGCGGCCACCACTCACCACAATCTCCAGGCCGCCATCTTCCGGAACGTAGATGACTTTGTAGCCCTGAACGTTCCCATCGGCGGGGTTCCAGGAGACCTTCAGCGTGGTGATGGTCGGGTTGGTCACCTGCATGGTGCCCACGCCGCCCAGAGGGACTGCAGGTAAACAATTCAACCTGGCGTCAGCGCAAGAGGGGACCAACTTCTCCGTGGGGAGTCAAGCAAGCCTTGCATGTCATTTGAGGCCACCATCTGGACGTATCCCTCTGCCGACTCGACACGGATGAGTACGTCATCGCGTTGACTCACGAGTCTTTCCGCTCTCAGTCTGTCGCTTTCCCTCCCTGGCCGGGTACACGGGCAACACGGACACAGAGTAGGCGGTGTCGGGCACAAGGTTCCTGAGGATGATGTCGGTGGTGGTGGCAGGAACTTGCTCCTGTGGGACGCAACATCGTAAAAAGCCGGATTCCGCGCGCACTTTGCCGAAATTGCGCCGTGCCGCCTTCTCACCATCTCCTCGCGCCCGCCGGCGACGGGTGAGTAGAAGACTTTGTACAAGCGGACAGCTCCGTCGGCCGGGTCCCACTTGACGTTGAGCGAGGTCATGGTGGGGTCGGTCACCTGCAGGTTCTTCACGCCGCCCAGGGGCCCTGAAGGTCACAGAGCAGCAGTCGAGCTCCACATTGTGGATGACGCCAGCAGTGGGCCAGATCACAACGCTTGCGCAATGCTTACTCGTCCGTCCGTTTTGCGAAATGGTCTTGCCGTCGCCCTCGGCGTAGACGGGCACCAGGGAGACGGTGTAGAGGGTGTCGGGCTGCAGGCCCCTCAGGGTGGTGCTGCTGGTGCCGGCTGACACTTGCTCCTAAAAGCCACCGCAAAACACAATCTCGTCTGCGAGCCAGTCGCGACGCGGCCAACGAAAGGAGATCTGGCCCATCGGAGGCTCAATTTGACTTTCTGAGTCGGAATTTCAAACACTTCTTTTCCAAGGCTACCTGTCCTCCCGGACAGCGCCCCCCCCCTCCCAGAAATGTTGAACTGTTACATTTAGATTCATTTTTTTTCTCCTTTGGAAATTCCAATTCAAAGCGATGCATTGAAAGCTCGAAATTGAAATAGCAAGTGCGCCAGATGTGCTTGGCTCAGGCGCCGGCCCCGCCCACAAGAAGGTGGCGGTGGGGGTCCTACCAGTCCTACCATGCTCTCGGCGCCTCCGGCGGCAGGAGCGTAGACCACCTTGTACTCCTTGACTCGGCCCTCGGCGGGCTCCCAGCGCACGTTCAGCGTGGTCATGGTGGGGTTGAGCACCTGAAGGTTCCTCACGCCGCCCAGCGGCTCTGCGGGGGGAGGCCAACGGTTAGCGCCACCGCCAAACAATTTGACAGCATCGGAAGGGCAGCTGGTGCTGCCACCGCTACGTTTGACGCTAGTAAGAGGATACGCGTTTGTGTGGCGCCTGTTGCTCACTGGTTCTTCCTTCGGCCGAAACGTCTCTGCTGGGGCCGGTGGCGTAGACGGCGGTCATGGTGACCCGGTACGGCGTGTCGGGCGTCAGCTTCTGCAGGACCGTGCTGGTCTTCTTGCCTCCCACCTGCGTCTGCTCATGTTCAAGATAATAGCAGGTCACCAGCGCCACAAGGCGGCAGCGGCAGCAGCGGCGGCGGCGGCGGCGGAGGCGACGTGAGCGTTGACGTACCACGAGCGGCTCGCCTCCGGCCAGCGGCGCGTAGCGAATCTTGTAGTTCTGCACGGGTCCCGGGGCCGGGTCCCACTTGACGGCCAGCGTGCTGACGGTGGCGTTGTAAACTCTCATGTTGCGAGGAGGCTCCGGTCGCACTGCGGCCACCACAAACACACGAAAACAAAGTCAAGCCAGCACACTGGCGAGGACGGCGGCGTGGATGGGATGAGGGTGATGAAGATGAGAATGATGATGAAGGTGAGATGGTGACGCTTCCGAGGCTAACGGAAGAAGCGATAAGCCGGTTTGGTGTCAAAGGACTGATCACACAAGGATGTTTCGCAGGTATCTGCACTTTACTTGAGTATTTCTTCTTTTGATGTCTTTTATTCCGTTGTTCTCATCGCCAACAGTCCCGCCGAATATCAGAAATGTCTCTCCTGAATTCTCCGATGCCACTTTTTGGGGCTATGCGCTCATTCTTGACAAATCGCGCCATGTTTTTGTGGTTCCATCCCAAACAATACAGTACAATATATTTTATGGAGAGCCCCAAAACTCGAAAGACAGTCGTAATTGTCCCACTGCAGCGCCTCTGGAAATGCATTCCATTTTTTTTTTCATGACGGTCTTTGTTTTGCATTTTTTTCCATGACTCGATTCACAATGTTCAAAAAGCTACGGGAACATGTTTCAGAGTATTGAAGGCGATGACTGGATGGAGCAACGAGAGCAAAAATTCATTTCGACTTTGGCCCATTTCGGAGGCTGCACTTGTGGTACAGGAGTTGAAGCAGTACTTCCACATTTATCGGAATATTTGTACTTGTACTTAAGCACAGCGTTTGCAGCCCTTCTGCAAATTGATAATGGGAAGCGCGAGAAAGGAGCAAAATGACTTTTGGCGTTCACATGATCGCTCCGTGACAACCAAACCGACAGCAGCACATGCAACACGACTGGTGATGGTGATGATGGTGATGTCACAGCTTGTGTGATGATGCAATGATGTTACATGAGAATGAATTAAGGGAGGTAGAGTCAGTCATCAACGTGGTTGCTGTTGTTCTTTTGCATGGTTTCAAGTACATCTACATGTTTGGTGGATGTTTGTTTTTTGTTTTGTTTTTATCCCCCAATCACATTCAAGTGTCCCTTGACACACACATGCACTTGTGAAGAGAAGAAACAAACAATCAGGAGCATTTCATTGACATACCGTCCACAGCCTTCAACACTACAAAGAGAAAACAAGCTCATTACAGCGTAACACTCGACATATATTACAGTCCATGACACTCATAATCAAGAAATTGGGGTGAAATTTCCGGACGAGCCGAAAGTGCACTACAAAATTCACAACAGGTGTCTGAGCCATAAAAATGTTCAAGGATGTCCACTTTTCTGCCTTTCTGTGAGCCTTCCAGTCATTCTGTGGGAACCTGCTGATGACAGGCTAAGCTGATGAGGGGTCGCTTCCCGCGAAGCACCGCTGAGCAGCCGTTGGCCGTCTTCTTGCTCTCAAGATGTCAACATGAAGACGACTGCTCAAATACTCAGTCGATGATCCCTCAACTTGAGTCAAGTGTCTTTCTAGAGCACTTTTAAACAACCATCGCTGTTTGCACGTGGAGCAGAAAGAATTCATACAACCACAAAAGAATGACTAAAGATCAGTCGATGGGAATCAAAAGAGTCCAACTCCAAATCAAGTCTCATGCGGAGACAAAAGCCAAAGACTAAAAAAAAGAGTTTGGAGACAAGTTTCAAAAATGGGCAGAGAGGTCAACATCCGGTTCGCAGACCTGAGGCACCGGGCGGAGGCGGAGGAGCTCCGAGAGGTTAGGCGGGACCAGGCCATGTCAAGTTTTGAAAATTAATCATCGGCTCTTCAAAAGAACTCTTCAATGTATCGCAAGCGTAGGAGTGACGTGCTCCTTCTTCCGAGTAGCGGTCAAGAGGCTAGCGGCGGCATTCTGGACCAACTGGAGACGCTTCATGGAGGATTGGCTGACTCCAAAGTCGACTGCACGACGGTGCAACTCAGCGGCGATGTGACGAAGACACAGAGTGTCCTTGAGCAAGATACTAAAGCGCCTTCTAAGCGACAGCCCATTTACCATCAAGGTTCGAGTGCAGTTTCGGTTCATCCTGAAATTTCAGCCCAAATCGCGAGGTGACAAGTTTGGTTCTTCTGACGTCTACGCAAGTCCAACGAGTGTGTATGGCAAAGAGTTGAGGACTCACATGTGCGCTGGTTTCCCATCAAGTCTTCGCTTTCGGACTCATCCGGGTAGATGGCCGTCACGGTGACCGTGTACTCGGTGTCCGGGTCCAAGCCCTCCAGAAGATGCGATGTCTGATCGTTGCCCAAGATGGACTGCAAGGCGACAGACACAAACAGATGGGAAAGTTGTCACGTATGCCGATCCCCCCCCATAATCACGCAGATTTTGAAACGCTCAGTTTTTCTCTTTCAGCGTTTTAGAATGCACAGGTAAATCCCAACTTCGGGTTGCACTCCTTCAGTGTAGTACCACGTTTAAAAATCAGATTAAAAAAATCTGCCTGGGTCGGTTCCTCGATTTTATGTGGTCTCTCTCACGATGGCAGATTTTCAACTATTGCGGATGAGTCTGGAACGTATCACCCCCTCCATAAATGGGGGATCACTGTACCCATACCACTACGCCTGTCGTGTGTGCGTGAGAGAGTGTTTGCAGCTTACAGACTGGAAGTTGCTGTCTCCTTTCTTGGCCCAGCCGATGCGGTAGAGCAACACATCGGGCGCTCCGTGCTCCCACGTGGCCCTGAAGGAGGTCAGGTCCACGTTGGAGAACCTGAGATTTTTGGGAGCAGGAACTACATCTGTTGACAGAAAGCAGGAGGAGCGCACGTGACGTTAACTCCTTGAAGACGGCTCGTTAAAACCGCTGGAAAAAGGAACATTCCTCATTGAATTCGTCAGTGAATATCAGAAAACAAAAAAAGGGTGGAAAAGTACGGCAGACCTGTGACTGCCATTCCGAGCATGGGGTTCCCGGGACCCTCGTCGTACACGGGGGTCACGGCCACGTCGTATTCCGTCTGGGAGGTGAGCCCCGGCACGTCCAGACTGGTGACATCGCCGAGGACTTCCATCTGTTGTCGGAACATTTTCAAACACGCAGTCATGACAATGACGCGCTAATAGCTACGAGTCACGCAGCCAACCCCAACGCAGCCAAGTCGGAATTTAGAGTTGGCCAGCTTTGGTGTAGTACCACGTTGGACCACAACAAGCCGGGTGGCAGCACTGAGCCCCGCTGGAAAGGGCGCATCACAACTAAGGCCAAGAAGAAGGGGCCCCAGAGGCTTCCCAGAATCAAGTCAAAGCAGTTCTTCCCGCAGGGCAGAAAAGACGAGGCCGTGAGCATTGCCGCGTGACCGCTTTGTATGTGTTGCTGCGCCACGTGCGTGCATTTGAGGGGCAACACTTTTTTTAGGTTTGCAAGTATTGTAACAGTGAGGCTGATTTCTGGTAGCCCTTCTTTGCTACGTCACATTTTATGTTCGCGTTCGGCTTACGTGACTTTTGCTATGACAGCTGACGCCTGCACGTTTGCATTTGCAAATTTGGGATTTATTCTTATTTTTTGCAGGGGAACTGAGACCCCAATTTTTGTGGAAACACTTGCTTACTCCCGCATTTTTTTTTCAGTTGGAATGAGCGTCAATTATTTCATTATTGCGGTTGGGTTGGGCTTCGATCCATGGCAGCTATATGAAATGATATATGGATTTTTATTTTTACAGTTCTATGCGTGTGTGTGGCGCGGTGTAATAGTGGCAAGCAAGTTTTGCAGATGGAGTGTGTAAAGCTTCTGGCACGAGGATGATGTTCTTAACTGAGCCGGAGCATATTTGACACTCGGTGGAGGTGAAAGCACATTTGATGCACGGAAGGCTTTTTCCATTGCGGCGGGAGGCCAACGTACGGCACTGAGCGTGGGCAGACGGCAAAAGTTGGCCTGAGGTCCGTCGCGGACGCGGCGGCGGAGGAGAGCAGGAGGCTCGGTGGCTAAACCCCAACCCCATGAGAAGACGAGCGAGCGAGCGAGCGGGGCTGCTTCGTGTCATCCATCACGGCTGGCTGGAAAAGTCTGGTGCCGCGTGATTCATCCCAGACGCTTTGAGGAGGAGGAATAATGAGGACAGAGTGGCAGCCGGATAACGGGAGGCGGGGGAGGAGAAGGCCCTCCCGGCGGCCTCTCTCGTCGCACCTCTCCACTTTCCACAACTTAATCGGATGCAATCGCCTTCCTTCCTTCCGAACAACCGTAACAGCTACCTTGTTCACGGAAGAACCACCTCAGCTCATTACGCATTCCTATCCCAACTCTTCCACTGAAAACTCTCACACACTTAGTGTCATAAAGCAATCCCCCTCCATGGGGGGCGTTATTTTACAAGCAACACTTCAGGCTCGATTGTGGTGACCGATACAAATCCGACAGAGCGTGCCGCGTTCATCTCCGCCGAGGGCCGTTAGCACCTCATTTTGAAGACGCGGGCAAGCCGGCGCCTTCAAAAAAGCCGTGCCCGTCCATCGTCTTTTGCAACGTCGGCACAGGAGGTCAAACGGGCGAGAGCGACAAAAGTACGACGAGCGGGAAGAGGAGCAAACGCCGCTCTCACCTCTTTGGCCTCGGCGCCCTCGGGCTTGTAGGTGATGATGTACTTGCGCACCAGGCCGGGCGCCGCGTCCCAGTTGAGCCTCATGCTGCTGTGCGTCACGCCGCTGATTCTCAGGGCGCCGGCGGGCGGCATGGCCACTAGGGGGAACCAACCAAGCAGGCAACACGGCGTCAGGATGAGGATATTTTTTTGTCACAGTCATCGAACGTCACCAAGTGAGCTGACTGGAATGTCACGAAGGCTCCGCGAATCCATTTTGCGAACAAGCCTAACCCTGCCGCGCTCACTGCTGAGGTGACAGCGCAAACGTCATCTGGGCTTGATTTGCAAATCAAGAGCAGAGGCGGGAGGACTCCACTCAGGAGTTGACATACCGTGGCACAATTTGGAACATGCGGAACATTCTTTCAAGAAAGCACCAGCAAGCAAGCTGCCAAAAAGATACCTTTTTGTTTTTGGTTTGAAATAGAGAAGCATGATTTTCCAATGAACCACCCCCAGAAATGTTTCCTGGCAGATGGAGTTGACATTTTTGTAGGTCTACTTGACTGGAGCTTTTTTTTTTTTCTCCAGCTCTTTATCAAATGTGGCACTTCTTTACATCCCTTTTTGGCCAGAACGAGTGGCTCGTTGCCATGCAAATTCAAGTGACAATTGGTGCCGTTGTGGCTGCCATGGGTCACCGCTTCGCAGCTTCGCTTTTGGTTCGTCCACCCGAGGAAAGCCCTTCTCTGACTGGCTGACAAGTTTTCGTTCCAAATATCCACCAATCAACTGCCACGGGGCCAAAATCTGGAGGGGCTTTCTCACTTCTCGTTTCAAATGGCGTCACTAGTCCAAAGACCCGGACTTAAATAGCACATCGGGAACATTTTTGGTGGGAAGAGCAGTGTGGGCAGAAGAAGGGGTCATGGACTTCAGTCATCATGTTTTGTTCTTGAACTGATCCGTTGGGGAGGCTTTGGTCCCGAGCCCGGACAAAAATGGTGCGTTACGTCAGGAGGGGCATCCGGCGAGAAAACCCTGCCAAACAAATCATGCGAGTTGACTGGCGGTGGTGACCCGAAGTCACTTCTTGGTTTGTCAGGGAGGACTTGAGAGCCCTTTGAAGGTCTCGGAGAAAATTCCACAAAGAGAGAGACCTGGCTCCCAATTTCCGACGGAATTCATCCCAAGGGTGTTGTCGCGGGTTTCAGGTCAGGACTCTGTTCAGGCCAGGCCAGTGTTAAGTTCACTGCCAGAGTAACTTCCTTGTGACGTGCACATGCCGCCTGCAACCAATTTAGTTCCTACGTGCCGAGTGCGTGCACTTACACGTGACTCCGACGGACTTCATCGGCTGGCTGATGGCTTCTCCGTACTGAGCCAAGACCGAGATGGAATACGCCGTGTTGGGGAGCAGCTGCGCCAACTGAATGTCGCTCACGTCGGCTCGCACGCGCACCTGCCAACAGACGGCCGGTGAGTCTTTGTCACGGCGCCGCGTTTGTCCGAGCCGCCGCGGCCTTGCGTGCGCCGCGTTACCTCTTTGTCCAGCTGAGGCTCGGTGCCGTTGATGGATCGGTAGAGCACGATGTAGCCGCTGGCTCCGTCGACCGGCTGCCAGCGGACCCTCATGGTGCTCAGGGTCTCGTCGTAGACGTTGATGGACGAGACGGCCGGCAGCGGCACTGAAACCGCAGAGAAAAGACTGTCGATAGTTCCTCTTAAATTTGATTGAAAACTCCAACGATTTTGAGTAACGTCAATTCGAGCGGAGTTGCGGCCTGACCTCAGACAAGCCAAAGAAAATGGAAAGAATTTTGATGAACCTTGGCGTTTATCTTTCACAGAATATCGAAGACGGAGCCTGCATACTGAGCATTTTAGCATGGCTACATGTGTGTGGGGGCGGGGGGGGGGGGGAAAA
>CAAKHF010021411.1:4380-16363 GCA_901007745.1 Hippocampus kuda
GCCATGGCAGTCATGACTGGAAGGCAATTAAGAGAAGGGAACGAAATTGGGGATCAACAGAAAAACGTGACATTGACCTAATGGCGGGTCATGTATTAGGTACCTGGGCCTTCAGTGGAGACGACCTGACTTAATCCACCTCTTAATACCACCACTGTCGCATTACAATTAGAGAAACCATCAATACTGTATAAAAATGCTGTACAAACTGTACAAAATGCAATACATAATGAAGTCGTTGAGAACATGAACAGAAAAACACCAAAACATGAAATAAAATAGATGATATTCACCAGAGGGGCTGATTATAAAATGTATTCATGTGTGCAGATTGTTATCAAATTGTTTTGGCTAGTCAAACTTGGCTTGATCTGAACAACCAATCAGGACGGAAAGATTGCTGATGTTATCAAGATATTGCTGTATATGGCAGCAATATTTATTTTTATTTTGTGTTCATGAGCTTTTTTGGTGTCAGAGTAATCCCGAAGTATTTTAAAGTTATGTTTTTTAAAGTTATGTTAATATCATGGTACATGTATTACATTTTTAAACAGGTAACTTTAATTTTAAAAGTAACCTTCCTAACCCTGGTTGTGTATGTCGGTGGAGTTTCCGCTGCATCTTTGATCATCCAATCACAAATGACCGAGTGAATGACGAGCAAGATGCAACCACACTGTCACAGATATATTAGGATGAGATACACGACTGTGCTGTACCATCCTAGCTAACTGATGTGCTTATGTGGCGGCCATGTTGGGAGGGGCAACATTCCCATCAAAAATTGACATTGAAATTCAGTTGCCAATGCCAGAACGTATACCATCAAGTTTACGCCACTTTTTAGAGTAAGTTAACACAGTTTAAAGCAATTAATGTTGGAATTTAGGTTGCAAATATTGGTCAATACTTCTGGAAGGGTTATAGAGTGCAGAGAAGGTCTTCCTGGCTCTGACAGGCCACCATTTCTTATGTGAAAGTGAACAAAACTATTTGGTTGTCACTCATCATATTTTTACTCTTGACTCGTTGTTCAGCCCTGCGCACACATCCTCAGTGACAAACATCTTCACAAGCAGACACACGGGCTCACCTTCACAGTTACATCAGAGGCTTATTATAAATATTTAACATGCAGCAGAAGTGATGTTTCTAAATTATTCACCCCTTTTCCCTTCACAGCTGCTCTGGAGGTTAAGAGGCTAAGAGCTCCACGTCCTTCAGAGAGGCCCCCGCAATCCCCGCAGGTCTTGCCTACCCAGGAATGCCCGTTCAGTGGGCTACACTTTCCCTGAGGAAGTGTATGAAGCTGCTGCTGCTTCTGATGGAGGTGTGGAGGAGAAGAGCTATGAGGTCATCCTCCGAAAATAGAAGCTGTTAGACTAACCATCGGCGAATGAAGATGCAAAGCAATCTGTTGCAATTATATACCCTTGACTCCCAATAATCACATGCACTCAGGAGCCAAAACAATAGGCACACCTGCACACTTGTATATGTTCCAAAACAAGGGCTGCGTCGGAAATTCTGCTTTTAGCAAAACTATTACGGGCATACCTTGACTGAAGAGTGCAATTGGGTTTGCGACAGAGCTCATTACTCAATTTACTTGTAGAGTATATCAAACCAGTTTCAATGCCAATAATCTGATTCAGTCCCCACAAAAAGACATTTTTTGTTAACCATTTGAGAAAAAAAAAGCACTCTATTGTGTTAATTTACAAAAAAGCTAATTTAAATAAACAGTATTTATCATGCGTGTCTGTAGAGTGCAACTGAACAGACACTAGTACTTGTGTGCTGGACGCCTACCTTTAAGGGGTGTGGCTTAATGGGTAACATCAGGAGCCAAATTCGGTTAGTCTGCACGTTTGTCCCTGTTGAATTAACGGATGGAACTGCATCGGCGACTGTGGCACTCCTTACCCAAATGGGAGGGCATAAAAGCAACTTCACTGCTTTTTTAGTTACGTTACCGGTAAATTGAGCGGCATTTATGAAGATCGCCCATAACTGGAGTTGGACGCCCAGCAGAAAACAAACTGGTATTTAATAATATGTTTAGTATCGTGTGCATGTATCTATCTATGTATATATGTCAACGTGTGTGTGTATGCATGTGTGTGTATACACATATACTGTATGTATGCAACTGCAATATTATCCTGTGTATGCTGTATCCTATTAGGCAAAAGTGTGTCCTAAAGTGGATGAAGACAGAGAAGTCGGAGGTGTGAGAGTCTCTGCAACTAGTGAATGCCTCGCTGCAGCACGGTGATAATCCCCGCAGTCATAAACAGATGCTAGAGCGACACAAACTACACAGTAAATAGCCACAAGCTCGCACATACTCATTTCTGTCAACAGCGTGTGGCATTTTGTGCGGCCGAGCATTCAAAAAGATATTAAATGGACACACACTCACTCACTTTTCACACCTCAGAGCCTCACTGATATGAAGTGCATTGCAGTTTGTGGCTGGCGAAGAAAATAACAAATCACCCCGGAAAGCAATTATTACACCGCCAACACCAGTCGTGTTGTTAACACATATTCCAATTTGTACCAACAAACACAGACCATCTCAAATACAGGAGAGCTAGTTATTGCCCGAGACTCAACTTTTCTCTGAATTTCAACATGCATAAGCACTTACCGGCCACCATTTCATGCACAACTGTACAAATACCGGGCAGCATGTGAGCCATGAAAATCATAGTGTTGCGAGAAAAAAAAAACAGCATGTTAAAAAAAGGTGTCCTATCACAAAAATAAAGTTAAAAGAAGCTCAAATTCACATATTTTGGAAACCCAATGGCGAGTGTCAAATAAGAACTTGTTTGATAACAAATATTTGTTCACAAAGAATACAACTCGTGCCGTGTTACTCAAAATTTGACGACAAAAAAATTACACATTGACTACTCCTGCTCTTTTTGAGCATTATTGAATTTCTTAAGACGCAACTCTTGTATATTGGATCTCACAGTGTATCTAATGTGGCCCAAGAATGCTACATGGGTGTGCGTGTGTGAGTTTTTCAGCAATGTTTGTCGTTTACACTGCAAAAGATCCTTCAATGAACTCAAGGTTCCGCCAGTCTTATCTCAAAAGAATGGCAGATAACATCAACGCCTTCAGACTTTTTATCTCGTCCGAGAATTCCTTGGCCAGCAAGCGTCATTCAAAGTCTTCCTCTGATACGAGCAAACAAGTGTAAATACAAAAACTTGGCTGCTGCAGTGTGCACGATCGGGAAATCTATCTCCAATGCCTTTTTACAAAGGAGCGCACAGAGCAAGTAATTTCAGGCTCTGCTGCTCAATAAACAAAACACAGACACACACACACACACAAACAAACACACACACACACACACTCCCAACGTCTTAGCTCAGAGATGATCAACCGCAACAAAGCCATCACTCAAAGATCCAGCGAATACTTTATGTATAGTACATTGTGGGCATCTAGGACAGACAAATGATTGTGTGCCATTTACTGTGTCAAAACATTACAACACATTCAGTCTCTTGTGTAATCTGTTGATAGACACATCTCAAGACTTGTAATAATACCTCAGCAATTATTGTACTCGGCACTGTCAGTTTAATCTCTGACATGCGATTGCTCAATTACTGGCTAATTATACTATCCTTTATCTCCACTGTGCTACAAAATCCCATAATTAGTGTTCATGACTTACTTTGTGACTGTTCACAGGTTTTGGATGGCTGGCGTATACTATTCAAATGTTAGATCATGATATAAGGATCAAGTAGTCGCCTTCCTTTTCTAGCCATGGGGAAAAATGCATGACATTCCAATATGCACAGGACAATAAGAGAGGGTGAGACGGGCGGTTATTGAAAAATATCACGAGAAAAAGGATGAGAAAGTGTGTGTGTTTTGGAGGGGAAGAATCCAAGTGACAGTGCCGCCTTTGCGAATGAGAATGCACATGCATGAGTGTATCTAAACCCGCGAAGGTGTTAGTGTATGTGCATGTGTATGTCGTGACATGCCTATCTCCTCCACAACTCCTTACACCCCACCTCCACACCCTCCAGCTACTGCCTCACACCTGACCCCACCCGGCCTGAGCCCTGCAGGGCCTGTCACAAAAAAAAAAAAAAAGAAAAAAAAAGATGAGAGAGGAGGAGGAACCGTTTTCCAAAACGGCAGGGGGTAGTCACTGTGGATCCATCACCCCATCTTAGGACGCTCTCCTATGGCCAGTGGTGCCCAGCAGGCTCCCAACAGCCTCCTGGAGGATGGGGGCCTTTGAAATCAGCCTCAGACTCCAGACTTCGGAGATGTGCCATTGTTCGGCAGCTGCAGGGGGGCATTAATGGCTGGCTCCATCTTTGTGTTTGTGAACATGCAACGCCAGAGATGGTGAATTACAGTTGAAGACCCTTACGGAGGACTAAAGAAAGAACCATGTTGTGTCAGAAAGTTAGCTCCCATTAAAGGTGTTTGTTGCCTTTGGAGACAAAACAAAGAAACAAGCGCGTCCTGTTAGACGACAGAGATTTGCTATGCTCGTCGTTCAATTGTGTGTTTTGAGCGTAGAAGTCGGGGCATCAGGTCAATCTAATCCTGGTCTTAATCTACTAAAGTGGATTAACCATTTTCATACACCAGGCCTTGTACACTTTGTATGCCAGGCAACAAAACAGGATCGCCTGCAAACTCCTATTTAGCTTAGCTAAGAGGCTTCTGTATATTTTGGATCAGCCACTTTCTACTTCAGTACATAAAAAGTCACTCGGACTTTGGCTTATTTTTATTCAATTGTGTTTTAACAGCAGCTTTGATTCCATTGCACAAGGCACTATCGCTGTCAAAGGCTCCTGGCCGTACTTCCACATAGTTAACTATTTCCTATTTTGTCTGCAGCCACAGGCAGCAATTCCGCGAATAAACTTGATGACTGGAGCTAGATAAAGCTTTGCATTGGTTGCTGACAAACCCAAGCACATAATTTCTCTTTTTTGTTGACAAGGAACAATTATAATACAAAGAAAGGCACGATAGCCACAAGATGACGCCGACTGAAGAATTGTGTCCCCCTGTGAACATTGGTGGAAAGGGACACCTAATTATTACAACCACAACAAAGGAAATGGGGTTGAGAGTTTTTTTTGTTTTGTTTTGTTTTTTTTTTTACCCTTTTTCAGCTTTCAATCTTCTGGAAAGATTTTTCTACCAAACTCACCATCGCTGTTCTACAACATTCTAGATGTGCACTCAGAAACAAAACTCTGAATTGACTTTACAAGGACTTTTAAGATTGAGAGGAGCTAAACTCCGGGTTGATTTTTATTTTAAATACAGCATGTGCCCTGATACACAGTAAAATCAGTAGAACAGTATACAGAGACACATTTTTCCCTCTAATTGAGCTGTATGTAAACATTTTGGAATACAATTGCCTCCCCTATCCATTAGAGTGTGAGTAAATTCTAAGTCCGCGACCCTAGTGAGGATAAAGCGGTTTGGAAGATGAATGAATGAATAAATTCTAAGTATGGATCAAAATCACTTCACTCAGAGTACAAGAGGCCACGCCCTTTACGCTCAGTCGTCGAAAATGTGAGTGGGTAACTTATCAAATAAAAGTTGATTTTTGTTGTTTGGAGCACAATGGATTTACTACTTGGAGTAAAATTGACTCTGAATATTTTACTCTCCTCCAAGTGTACATTGTGCTCTGTTTAGACTGGGACTAAATATAATCTCTTTCAGAGTATAATTTTGCTCGATTTGGATAAAATGTATTCCACGAAATTTACTGTTGTACTTGTCTGCGGTTTTGTGGACGCATACGCTGCATTTTTCAACACGTCTTAAAAGCTTGCCTGCAAACCCCGTCTGACTCAGTAACAGTCCACTGCATTCCAGTGTGTCATTGCTTGTTGGTCAGACAACACACAGGCACACGCACACACATTTAGAAATACAAGTTGCTCAAACATCAAGCAAGGTTGACAGTCCACACAATGAACATTACACCAGTCAGGGGTCCACATCCCCCTTCCCTCTTGCTGTTGTCTCTATGCCAGACTAGCTGTGCCGCTTTTCAGACTACCAGGGCTTAATTATGCCATAACTGCCTGAGGGTTGGATGCTAAATACCAGCGACGGCACCATCGCACCCCAACAACCGCTCACTGCCGCTTGCTTGCAACTCAATATCTTCATCTCCAAATTGTCCTCCAAGACTTAAGTTAAAGTCATATGTCGTGTATGTGTGATGGGAGCGTGTTCGCTCAATGTTTTGTTTTCATCACCATTTGTTTGTTCGTCAACAGTCTTTTGCCCTCATTAATTGGTAAGAGGAGCATCTAGTGCGCAGGGGTGTCAAACTCATTTTTGTCACAGGCCACATTATAGGTATGGTTTCCTTCAGAGGGTCATTCTGACTCAGAAAACATACATGTATAATCACCTCATCATGTTATTACATGCACACAACGAAATGATGAATTACTGTTTAGAAAACGGACAATGACAAAGGTTTGCTGAACTGCTTTTCAACTGAAACGTTAAAGGTAAGAGAAATGCTTGCAGTTTAGGAGAGGTGAAGACAATTTTCAATTTTTAAAGCGGATTTTTGGCAAGAAACATGATGTAGACGCACATTATCCAGCTACAGAAAAAAAACATGGCTCCATGGCCCTTGCCTGAGTTGCACTTGTTTATTAAAGTGTCCAATTTGGTGCTGAATTCGGCAGCTGTTTTGAGACAAACACAAACACACACACACACACACACACACACACACACACGCACACACACACACACACACACACACGGAATTAAAAAAAAAAAGTTGACTCACAGTCTCTCCAGCTCCTTCAGGTCCTGGAAAGCTCCTCGCTCAATTGTGGTGATTTTGTTCTCCATAAGCTGCCTGTAGGGACAAGCAAAAGAAAATCAGATGGTGTGCAAAAGAATTGGGAGAAAATAAATTCTGAGGTCCAAATGAGTGAGGAAAGTGTGACTTAATGGAGTCAGAAAAAAAGAGTTTGACAAGAAATCACAAGAGATTGCTATTTGAGATGAAAGTGGAAGAGGTTGCGATGGCTGTGCAAGAAAAAAAAAAGATTGATGGAGATGAAAGACGATAGACTGTTGAAACAGCATCAAGGAGAGAGGGAGAAAAGACAATCAGCAAGCGGTCGATAGCCACCTAGAATTTACTTTAAAACTGAACGCAGACTCATCTATCATCCAATTTAGTCTGTGTCGAACCTTATAGCTGTGACCACTCATTCACTTACACCAGAATGCTGACCAAGCCCCCTGTGCAAGCACACATTTTAATGCAGTCACATGATAAACTCAAGGTGCACACACACTCATGCAAGCTGATGACCGGAAATAAGCATGAAAGCGCACACACACACACACACACACACACACACACACACACACACACACACACACACACACACACGCATAGTTCACTTGCTATTATGCTATTATCCACTGTGTCGCCAATGTTTTTTCTTGACAGTTCTTATATTTCCTGGCCAGCCCCTATAATGAATCTATCTGAAGAGGGCCAGACGAGGCTGCTGTCATGAATTATTCACGATCCAACCCTTCCTCACCTGCATCATTTCTCTCAGACCCCCCCACCCCCACCCACTTTGTCTTTTTCACCATGCCAGTGTCTTTCGCGGCACGTGGTCCACCAATAAGACACATTCACACACTCATAAAAATGATTTAAAGGTTTGAACGTTTGTCCACTGCTTGCAAACCACCTGTTTCTCTGCTCTCTTATTTTCATGAAAACCATGATGAGGATGTTATTTACTCAATGTGGGCAGAAAGAGGGACACACACACAAGTGAGGGACATCAACTCAAAGGCGCAATTTACCGGTAAATATTATTGCCCCATTTAAAGCTACACACTGATTCTTGAGGGACAGCTTGTTCGTTGCTCTCATCACACTCAGATATATAGTAAATCGCCACTCTTGTCTCATCCCCTCTTTCCGATGAAGTGTATTTTTTTTCCTACACTTCACTCCTAAATCTGGTGTATACATTTGTAAGCTCTTGAGTCATGCAATACATACTAAATGCCATATAATCACATGAGACATTCCAGATTGTTGGTTACAGTGGTGGCAGGGGCGTGCGATTTTTTTATGCATCACATGTTTTTATGCCTTTAGTTTTGAGCAACAGGTTATGCGAAGTAGTGCTCCATCAGAAGTGTCCATTCTATATATCCATGTTATGTTTTTAATCCCCTTCCCATGCTACACTATAAACACTTGCAATGCTAGAATTCCATCCTTGTTGAGGTCTACATGCTGCAATAATAATACGTGGTCTGAATAGTATTATAATAATAATGATGATAATAATAATAATCATTAAAAGCTTGTCCCTGAAAAGCGGGTGTCATTTCATTGTGCCATTAGGAGTTGCACACAGCTGTCTCAATGCCTGCAGCAGTTTTTGACTCGATATTTGATGATGTATGGGGCACTAATCTGTGAAGCAGACCCTCGGAGAAACAGGCTATCGAAGAGAATGGCAAATATAAAGGGAGAAAAAGAAAGTACATTTTGATGAGTGTGTTCAGCAGTGAATATTGTTTTTGGTTCTGTTGAAATCATGAGCCTCCATTGAGGGGGAACACTATACAGAGCTGTCCACCTTTATTTCTGCCTGTGTCTGTGCCATGTTTTTGTGTGTGCATGCATACAAGGTGGGGGAGTAATAAGTAGGAGGTAGAGCATGAAAAAGGTTTGGAGGGGGAAAAAAATCTCATCATCACAGAGGGAAGCCATGGGAGTGTGTTCTGCTCCCAAAGCCAGATGTATTTAGCTGGGTAATGATAGTCATCTGGGCCGACAGAGAGTGTGTTTGTTCTGTAGGGCGTGTGTATGTGACTTTGAATGCGTGTGTGAAGCGTGTGTGTTTGTGTGTCACAACATAGTGTCACGCCCAATGTCAGGGATGCGCCTTTTCTGTTTGGCTAGCTGACTGCCTGCCTGCCTGCCTGCCTGCCTGAGTGGCTTGCTTACATTTATGTGCAAGCAAAAAAACTAACTCTCAATTATTGCTCTTGAATACAATTTCCCGACTGTCTTCTTTTTTGCCCTTCAAACCGGCTTTTTTCTCCTGTGCTTCATCATACCCCTGTGCCGGCGTGGGTTTTCTCCCGGTACTCTGGTTTCCTTCAACTTTCCAAAACTATGCATGGTAGGTTAATGGAACACTCTAAATTGTCCCCAGGTGTGATTGTTAGCGCGAATGGTTGTTTGTCTATTCCTGTCCTGCGATTGGCTGGCAACTAATTCAAGGTGTCATCGGCCTACTGCCCGAAGACGCCCCGGGAGAGGCTCTAGCACGCCCACGACCCTTGTGAGGATAAGCGGATTAGAAAATGAATGGATGGATATATACCTGCCGCTAAAAAATGTTGGAATGCACAAGGGCACACAATGAACGGGTCTATCTATGTCACAGTTCTCCATCCCAATTCAAAGTTTGACTTTGTAACGGACTCTTCTCTCCAAATTGATCTTCCCAGATCCAGGGGTTGCTCTCCCTCTTCATAAAGAGGGGTGAGCGGAAAGTCCCTATTAGTACTAGGATCAACAACTGCAAACAGGAAATTATACACAACAAACAAATAAACCCACACTAATGAAAACATAACCTCATTGGTGGAAGCAATGATGAATGTGTTTTGTTTTGTTTTTTCTGAATCACTGTGGTTGTATAAGAATTATATGCGTGGTTATGTACCCGTAGTTGTAATTGGTGGATTTTAACAGGATGCGGTCTGATACTTGGTTGCTCTTATCATGGGCTACCCGATGTGAACCCTGAGGTTAAAGATGGTCCTGCATGGAGGCGTGCACATACAAAACACCCCTCCCTATTTCAGCCTGTATGGGTGCTTGATGGCGCCTTGCTGGAATCGAATTAAAAATATTAGCCCCAGGCTGTTCGAATGAATCCTGTTGATGAAGCCACTGAGGGAAAATAAAGAAAATGGGCTTCTGCTTCCAGGAATCTTGAAAATCCCTTACTAATGGAATGAGGGAAGGCATGGTAAGATAAGAAGAGCAGAAGAGGGAAGAATTGGATATCACACAGAGTGTGGGTGAGTTGTTACAAGCACAATCCATTGTGTTTGTACATCGAGAACAAAGTGCATTGAAATAAATAGAGTACAATCAGAAGGCTTGAAAATATCATTACAAGCAGCACCGGACAGATAGTGCCTTTGGCATTGTGGTTACAATGCAGATTATTTTCAAAGGCACACACTTACAAGGAGAAAAGAGTTCACACAACAGTCATCCTGAAATGATTGCAAGTCACGATCAAGTTATCTGGTGACGGCTTTATTTTGCCCGCGTCTGATTGCGGTTTGTTGACCGTTGCACCTACGTAAGAAAATAGTAAGCCCATTTAGAGTTGTATCATCACCAATGTAACTGAGCCAACCATTATTAGCTTCCGGAACTACCCTATTAGGAGAATACAATTACGTAGATGGATTTCTTGGTTTTCCTGAGCCTCATCTCTCCATTATTATTAATGACTTTGGACTACAGTCCTAGTAAGGTTCGCCAGATGGGTTTTCAGAAATAGCATTTGTTTTCCCCCTCGTTGTCCTTTACCTGCCCTATTGAGGTACATTTTTCTGGAAAAGTTACTGTGGTGGGAATTTTCTTGCTTGGCAAGTCAAACCCACTTTCTTTCTGCATGAAAGAAATCGGTCTGGAATGGACAGCCCGCCCTCCACTGGGGCTCGGCCACCCGTTTTAAACAAACCAAGCAATCGGATTTGTTTATTTGCTGTGACGTATATATCTTTGGTGGCGGAAGTCCATCCTTATAACAGTTTTGAGAGTTGAGAAAAGTATTGACCTGCATTGATTCCCATTATGAGTAAATCGAAAAAAACGATTTTTTTTCAATTGTAATTTTTATTTTATTTTATTTTTTATTTACAATACAATAAAACAAACCTTTCCTCTTGTAAGGACAATTACACATCCACACCTACATACACAAACACACATTCAAAGACACAAGGGAAGTGACTCTGCACAGTGAGATTTTTAATCCATTGGGATTTTCTTGACATCCGTCCACCTTTTGCAGCTATACCAACTCAACTCTTCTGGGAAGGCTTTTCACAAGGTTTAGTTGTGTGTTTATGGGAATCTTTCATCATTCGTCCCAAAGCACATTTGTGAGGTCGCATCAGAAACAGAATCAGACTCAGCATACTGATGTTGGCTGTGTTTGGGTGGCAACCAGCTCAGGGTGTAACGCACCTACTGCCCCAAGACAGCTAGGATAGGCTCCGGCACGCCCACAACTCTTGTGAGGATAAACGTTTTCAAAAATGTTTGACGAGGATGCCTGGCTTTCACTTTTGAATCGAATTCTTAAATTGAGCTCAGGACTCTGTGCATGTCAGTCAAGTTTATTCACACCAAACTCTTTCATGCATGTCCTGCCAGTTATTGTGATTGACTGGTTTTCCATCAAGTGTGCTGCATCTTGCCAGCGGCGTTAGACTCTTACAAAGAATAAGCGGAATAACAAATGGACGTTGGATTTTTGTAATTTTATTTGTTTTGTTATTGGTATGACACTGAGAGATGGCAATCAGGAGGAGATGTGTCTTGAAGATAAAGGATGAGAAAAAGAGGGTGAGACAAGAGCGCCTCTTAAGGCACCACCATCAGCCTGTCATTAGGAGGTTAGTGAAGCCAGCATCACTGCTGCCAAGCAACCAATGATTCGCTCTCTCACTCTCAGCCTCCTACTACACACAAACACGTGCACTCAAACGCACGCACGCACACACACACACACACACACACACACACACACACACACACACACACACACATGTTGCAGTGAAGAGAAGGGGGAGGACTTAGAGACACACACACAGCAGCACACTGTGAGCAGCA
>CAAKHF010021413.1:0-13605 GCA_901007745.1 Hippocampus kuda
ACAACTGCAGAAGGAATGGGGTTGCAATTGAAAACAGAGAAGAAGGAAAATGTTGCGCCCAACGTGGGGCTCGAACCCACGACCCTGAGATTAAGAGTCTCATGCTCTACCGACTGAGCTAGCCGGGCGATACAAACTCGTTGTATCAATAATAATATAAATCAAAATCAAAACTGATTCAGCTAGCATTGGAAATATTTATTTAATTCCGATGAAAACCTCATATATTAGTTGCTCCTATGTACATTCAATTGGTGAATTCACACGCCACAGAACCCTGCAGTACCATTCATAACCAGAAGATGACAGATTTTCACTATTTGTTCTAATACGTGGTGCTACGGGACTGATTTCCCACAATGCATAGCGGCACAGCGTCGCCCCTGTTTGTGCTGCGGTAGCAGCAACAATGCAGTTTTTAATGATGATGGTGTGAGCTCCTCTGCTACACGATCCCTAACATCAATTCGTTCCATATTAACACACCTGGAGGATGTACGAGTAAGTAAACCTGCGGAGTGGTTTTGGACAACACGTTAACCTGCAGGATCTTAGAGGGGTGAGTAGCAACTGAAGCTAACATTGCTGGGCCAGTCAAGAGGACAGAGCATCATGCATAATGTTGTGACCAGTCCTGGCGATAACAGGCTAACCTTAGTAGCTAGATGAGACTTTATGTTTTGCCTTCATGTATATGTCACGACCAGCATATTTTATGTTTGTTGATTCCGACGTGGTTACAGTTCAATGACGGTGGACTTATCGGAGGCTAATATGGAAGGCTGCTCGTGTTATGCAGCCGAGACGTGTGTGTGTGTGTGTGTGTGTGTTTGTACTGAAGGCACTCATCGATCGAACCACATCGGTGTGCTCATATGCACATGGATTTTGCATCCATTGTTGATGAACACTATATGGTTTTTTTCTAACACCATATCCGCTTTAGTCCACTAAGTCACAACAATTTCCTATAAAAAGCACACATTTCTTTGCTGGCAAACAAATATTTGTGGGATTATTAAGATTAAGTATTGTATACTGTATTCAAGAGCTGCAGCTCTAAATCACTTCAATAAAGGCGTTGCGGTGACATCAGAAGTTTTCTACTTTAATAAGAAGTCCCCAAAGTCCATGGAGCTCACAGCACCATAGACGCAATGTTGTAAGTCAAGACTCCATCGTGAAAAAAAACACTAGATTTTTCTCAATGTCCCGATTGACATTGTGTGTCTTTCAAAATCGATCTCACTCTTGTCACAGTGCAGACCAATGGCAGCATCAGCACTCTACTGTAATCTTCCATTATGGTTAGCATAAACAGGGATGCTGATCATTCGATCAGGAGGAAATGAACAAATTCCATTGACCTTCACTGTTGCGAAACAAATAAGAGATGAGTTTGAATATGTTGCAATAGATTACCTAACATATCCCATTCGTAAATGACTTACATGAAGTCGCAATCGAACAAAAACCAATGTGCTTTTTATTTGAGAAGAAAAGAAAAAAAAACAATGTTGAAAAGTAAATGTCTTGTTTGACAGAGTTAACAATAACCCAACACTAAAATTCAATTAGTAAGCATGATGGCATGTTCTGATCTTTCAAAATAAGCCCATTGCACAACAGTGAGCGGTAAAGAAATGAAAATAACCCAAATGTTAACATTGCATACAGTTTAGGTGACCTGGACTGACTCTTCTCTTCCGTTGATTTAAATAAAAGATTGAATGGCCTGCCTGTCAGGTTTGATTTGGCTTTTTCTCAACATGCAAAAATACATAAATAAATAAAAAACTTCTGTCCAGGTTGGAATAATACAGGCAGCTGAATGAGAACACAGCAGGCATTGTTAATGTTGTGATGAACAAAGGATGAATCCGTTTGTATCGGTTTTCAGTCATCACACACCTCACTATACAACCAGAATGTGGGCTGCTGTAGCCGAAAGAACAGCTGCAAGAAGGAAGACGGGATATGATTTTTATTTTTTTTTGAGCTGCCATCTGCCATCCTCGACGCTGACTGATTCACCAAATGCAGCTGCTGCCTACTTGCATGGCCTTGCCCTCAGAAACCACAGAATCGTAGCTAAGCTCTCTTCCTGTTTAAACAAACATCTGTTTTCAGAGATTGGAGACTTTTGCGGGCAGCCTGTTCCGTGTCATCGGTGTCAGAACGGCAGCCATTTGTTTCATAATGATTATTTCTGATGCCAACAGTTGTAACTTCCGATAAAGTGCGTGATCTGAAACAAGCAAAGGAAAGTGGCATCACATGTCTTGGGTTTTGATGATGTGACTCAACGCCATCTCCTCACGGCACCACTCCTGCTGGTCAGGAAGCAAAATTTGTCAGCTGAGGCCTTTTCCACACAGTCATCTTTTTCTGACTAGCAGATGTAACACTTCATGCTCAAATTAAGATAATGCACTTTGTTGTGAGGCATGAGTGTCTTTTCTTGGTTTCCTGGAGTATGCTATGAACAGTTCTGCTCTTCACAGCATTGTCACATGCAAACTAGATTCACAATACAGTCAATTTGTAATGTGGTCATGCTGAAGTTAAAATAAATCCTGCGTTCAGTAATGCACAAAAATGAAATAAAAGTGACAAAAATTGAACCTGGTTAAAAACTCAATCAATATCGCATCAACAGCACCAACCACAATGCAGAATCTGTGAGTCAGTCTTCCATGAACAAACCGTCAAGAAATACTTTTTTTTTTTTTTTTTTTTTACTCTTGTTGCATACAAGTGAGGGTGCAGACACAGGTGGTTAAGTTGGAGCCAGTTGGCGAATATTCAGGTCATAACTCTGTCATGTTAAGAACTAATCACCCTGGCTCTCCTCCCACGATCCATCAGTGTACAGGAAGATGAAGTTTCCGGGGGGTTCTGGCAGCTGTTGTCAGGCCTTCGTCAATCTGTTCTGGTCCCGTTTGTTTGGCTAGCAGAGCCTCTCAAGAGGATTCTGCAACGACGCCCGCTGCCAGGGCAAGATAATGCCGTTTATTTTTCAGAACGAGCCAACAAAAGGCCATTGGAATAATATGAGCCATCATCTTGATATTTTAGACTCCGTGTCTCTACCTCGTGGAACCTTGCTACTCGGGGTCTAATTAAAAAAAAAAAAACAAGCTCCGTGATCTTCCTGTCAGACCGCTAATCCTCCTTTGCTCTCCATTTCTTACCTCCAGTGCTCTGAGACAGGAGGGGGAAAAAAAATTGTCTTCTCAAGAGGCCACACACTCATTTCACCTGCTACTCCCTCTGTCTTCCCCGCATAGGGACGGATAGTGCTGCCGGTGTAATCTAACATAATTCAAACTACACATTGCTGCTCTTCTTGCTTTTCTTTCATGAGAGAAATTCGAGAAATTCGTCCTGCCGTTATGCAGTGACATTGTTCAAACATTCACGCAGGCATTTTGTCCTCAATTGTCTGCCAACCTGGAAGCAGCATTCGTCTTTTGTTCTTGCTGATAATGACTCATACGTTGCGCAAATCATACGCTCGCCCCACTCCGTTGTTGAGCTTGAACTGCGGCTTTTGCTTGTGCACGAATTGAAACTGGGTAGTTTATTCGGGGCGGCTCGCTGTTTTCCATTTCTCTCAACGCGTTGCTATGCTAATCACGATCGCTTGGCAATGAGATTGCCGGCCTTGCTTCGGCTTCTCGTGAAACCACCAAAGACATTTCATCTTGATGGTCATTAATTCCGAATGTCTCTTTTCCCGTGCGGCATAGTGATTACGCCGGATGCCCTCCCTGATGCAAGCGGTCACAATATTGATTGATCGTTTTGACGGACCGTCAAATAAAACCCATATTCATCCCCCACATTTTACAGCAGCCCCAAAAATGTCAATCAGCCTCCTGCAAAATGACAAATGAGTGAGCCTATTTTGGGTTCTCCAGTACTGAATTGTTACCTTATATTCACACTGTTCATATGAAGGCCAGTGTCAAGTCTGTTGAATCATTAGCTGCATCACAGCTCAGAGGTACAGAAGGTAATGTGGCATTATTATTGATCCACAGGAACTAAGTACAGGGCAATCGATGCGGATCCAAGATGAGCTTTGTAGCAAGAAAACATTCGCACTGATGAGCTTGCTCCAACCGGAGGGATTAAGAGCTGGGTCAACTTCTGCTAATGTGTTGTTGTGTTTCTTCGGGGCTTTTGGGCCACAGAATAGGCCGAGCATCAGAAACATTTGCCGACATCTGCTTGCCATTACCCCCCAACCCCCACTGTCACGACAAGTCATGCTACAAATAATCAGCCCATCTCTGTTGGCCACTCCCACTCATGACCGAGCAGCAGGATGCCAAGCAGCATTCTGAGGGTCACGTGTGCGAGGATCTTTTTGGACTAACGACAGCAGAAACAAGTTGCTGGAGCCTATGCCAGCTGACTTTGGGCGGAAGGCGGACTGCATTGGTCGCCAGCCAGTTGCAGGGCACATATAGAGACAAACCACCATTCACACCCACATCCACACCATGACTTGGCAGGAAGCGATCCCATACCGTCCGCACACAAGTCCGGCGAGTGTACCAGCTAATAGAAAAAAAAATGTTTTCCAAAAATAAATGTTGTACCCTTATTTGTGTCTTTTCTATTTCTCAGGTTTCCTGTTTGAGAAGAACATTTTTCCTGGGGTCAGAAAATGGTTCGACCCCAGACGGAAGCAACGGGGCCACCCGATTTGACCTCTCTTTGAGCCACCATGCTCGCCCCTCGTCACCCATTGAGGGGTGCCACTCCTCCGAAGTGGAACCGTTTCCTGATTTGCAAGAGGTGCATCGCATAAATATGGCCTAAGCTTTGTTTAGGCTCTCACAGAGTAGGGTACATATTACTTTACTCAACTCAAATCAACTGTATTTATAGAGCACTTTACAGGTGAAGCAGGGTTCTCTTTTGATATCCACAGAAGAAGAAGAGGCAAACCCTGCCATTTTTTTTTTCTAATTTTTGAAAGTCAACACATGAACCAAGCTTTGATGATATAACATCCACCCCCCCTCTGCCTGACAAGGTCGAATCATGGCTGCTGCAGAACCCCATAGCATTGATTTATTGATGAGACAAGGGGCGGACTGATTCAAAAATGCAGCGTAACGGCGGCGGACTCGGGGGTGGCGGACAGCCGTGGGTTTTGAGGCGTGTGCGCCTCACCTGGCTCAGTTTCATGCTTTTCTTTATCCTGGTTTTCTTCCCGCTGATTGCCCACTACTACCTCACGACCATCGATGAAGCCGGGAGTCCTGATAAGCGGATCTTCGGGCCCCGGCCCGGTGGCGAATTGTGCGAGGCCAAACATGTGCAAGACCTGTGCCGCATCCGCGAGTCCGTCAGCGAAGAGCTGCTCCAGCTGGAGGCCAAGAGACAGGAGCTCAACGGGGAGATCGCCAGGCTCAACCTGCGCATTGAGGCCTGCAAGCGGAGCATCGACAGCGCCAAGCAGGACCTACTGCAGCTGAAGAATGTCATCAGTCAGACGGAGCATTCCTATAAAGAACTAATGTCCCAAAACCAGCCAAAGCTGTCCTTGCCTGTCCGGTTGCTGCCTGACAAGGAAGATCCTGGGCTCCCACCACCGAAATCTTCCCGATCCTGCCGCCTGCACACCTGCTTTGACTATGCCCGTTGTCCCCTCACATCTGGATTTCCAGTTTACGTTTACGACACAGGCTCCTATCCATGGGGGGAATATATTGATCCGCTGGTGAAGCAGGCTTTTGCCGCGTCGGTTCAGAATAATATTTACGTAACGAATGACCCCAGCATCGCGTGTCTGTATTTGGTGTTGGTCGGGGAACGACAGGAACCACCGACTTCTTTCCCGCCAAATCCGTCGGATTTGGAGAGGCAACTTAAAGCGCTTCCTTATTGGAGGTCAGACGGGCACAATCATGTACTGGTCCACCTTTCGCGAAAGTCCATGACACAGAATTTCCTGTATAATGTCAGCACGGGGCGAGCAGCAGTCGTTCAGTCCACCTACATGGAGCAGCAGTATCGAGAAGGATTTGACATGGTCGCATCCCCGCTGGTTCACGCCCTCTCGGAGCCCAACTTTTTGCAGTTGCCTCATCAGGTACCCGTAAAAAGGAAATACCTCTTCACCTTCCAGGGGGAGAGGGTCGAGTCGCTGAGGAGCAGCTTGCGAGAGGCTCCTCCGCAGTCGTTTGAGGAGGAGATGGACGGCGATCCGCCGGCTGACTATGATGATCGCATCATTGGCACGTTAAAAGCAGTGCAGGATAGTCAGTTGGACCAGGTGCTCATAGAGTTCACCTGTAAAAACCCCAAGCCGAGTTTGCCGACTGAGTGGTCTCTTTGTGGAGAGCGAGAGGACAGGCTGGAGGTCCTGAAGGCATCTACTTTTGCCTTGGTCATTGCTCCAGGCGATGGTCAAGTGGTTGCCTCAGCGGGCTGTGGAATGAGACTTTTCGAAGCTCTCGAGGTCGGGGCCATCCCCGTTGTGCTCGGGGACCACTCCAAACTACCTTACCACCAGTTTATTCGATGGAGCGAAGCTGCCATTATGGTCCCTAAACCACGTGTGACAGAACTCCATTTCCTGCTGCGCAGCCTATCGGACAATGACATGCTAGCTATGAGACGACAGGGTCGCTTTCTGTGGGAGACCTACTTTTCCACCTCCGAGAACATACTTAATACCATCCTTGCCAACATTCGCACCAGGATTCAGGTTCCTGCCGCACCCATCAATGAAGAGCCTGCGCAAGAAATCCCCCATAAAGCAGGGAAGCTAGCAGGGACTGATGCCAACTTAGCAGACAACGGGGATCTTGATTTGGGTCCTGTCGAGACGGAGCCTCCGTACGCCTCCCCACGCTTTCTCCGCAACTTTACGTACACGTCGGTGAGCATATACCAAACATGGAACCGCGCTCCCGGCCCTTTTCATTTGTTTCCCCATACTCCGCTGGACCCCGTTCTGCCTTCCGAAGCCAAATTTCTGGGTTCGGGGACAGGTTTCAGGCCCATCGGTGGAGGCACGGGAGGATCCGGGAAGGAGTTCCAAGCATCGTTAGGCGGGAACGTTCCCAGAGAACAGTTTACTGTGGTCATGCTGACGTACGAGAGGGAGGAAGTGCTCATGAACTCCTTGGAGCGGCTGAACGGACTGCCATACCTGAACAAGGTCGTCGTCGTGTGGAATTCACCCAAGCCTCCTTCTGATGACCTGCTGTGGCCTGACATCGGGCTGCCCATTGTGGTGAGTTTCAGTCCGGCAAACAAGCCAGTGGTCTTAGTTTGAAGAGCCCCTTTGAAATTCCAGTACAAGTACCAATGTGACGTATCAGGCAATCCGAGATCATTCAAAATTGTCAGTAGCCTAGGACGCATTATATAGACTGTTCATTTATCATTTTTCAACCAAAAAAAAACATTTTCCATCATTCTGCAGGTCGTCCGCACCGAAAAGAACAGCCTCAACAACCGTTTCCTTCCCTGGGATGTCGTGGAGACCGAGGCCATCCTTTCGATTGACGATGACGCCCACCTACGTCATGATGAGATCATGTTTGGCTTCAGGTCTGTGGTGTGGACTCCGTTCAAAATAGCCCAGTGCCCATCTTTGAAAATATCCAGTTTATGGTGGGTGCAAGTCCTGTAAGAAAAGCTGAACACAATGGCGCTGATACGTCCATCGAAAAATGTTGTGGTTCAGTTCCAGAAAAAAAAAGCGTATCCCTGAATAGAGTCAGTCTGATCAAAGCTGAGGCGATAACCAGAGAAGGAAATCAAAAATACCAAGACAAAAATGTTGCCATCTCGTCATAAATAAAGTATGTGGTTCGACCCGTTCCCCCTTGCCTTCAAAATATGTCCACAACTCACTGCAGTAACAGCTTGTACAGACTTGTGTACAGGTGTATATGTGTGTGTACGTACACGGGAGAAAATGACTCCAAAGTGCTCCAGAATTACTCTGGAATGTGCCCCCCGGCTCTACTTGGAGCTCAGGAGCGGAATCATTTGCAGTGTCTGCCTTCCAAGAGATCTTGGAGGAGCTCAGTAAAGGTATTAAATATTTGAGCTTTTTGGCACCCAAAGTGGGTCTCGGCATTGTGGGCTGTGATCGTTAGGAAATGTCTAATTATGTTCTAATTGGCTCTCCTGCCTCGGTCTGAGGTTTGGTTGGTTCAAAGCAGCCCCAAGCCAAAGCCACGACGACTTGACTTTCACCCAAAGCCGCAACAGCTTGACTTTCGGCGGCCTCCAGTTGCGTCTTTTCACACAGACTCCTGTTTGTTTTCCTTATCTCAGAGTGTGGCGAGAGGCCAGAGATCGTATTGTCGGTTTCCCCGGGAGATATCATGCCTGGGATATCAACCATCAGTCCTGGCTCTACAACTCCAACTACTCCTGTGAGCTCTCCATGGTCCTAACAGGAGCGGCGTTCTTCCACAAGGTTCGCACCCACCCGTCCGCCCACCCCGAGAGTAAAATGCCGTATCACCTACACAGCATGTGTCTCTTCATATGTTTCCCCATCAGTATTACGCCTACTTGTACTCGTACGTGATGCCCCAGGCCATCAGAGATATGGTGGACGAGTACATCAACTGTGAGGACATCGCCATGAACTTCCTGGTCTCGCACATCACCCGCAAACCACCAATCAAGGTCAGTGATAGCGAGCAGTCAGCCGTGCTCGCTCTTCCACCTTTCTCTGTGTGGCGTGTGTGCACTCATGGCCGACTTTGATTGACTTGATTGATTTTTGGGTGTTTCATCAGAGAACAAGCTTACTCTGTAGATTACGCATCCGCATCAGCGGGTGGACCTATTTTAGCGGCTAGCAGTCAGTCCTTTGTTACCATAACGACCTGGAGTGGATCATTGGGACCAAAGTGGCTTCCCAGAGTGTGGAATAAAAGTGGCCGCCTACAAGGACAATAAAAGCATTTTTCCTTGTAGAGGCAGTTCTTCAAACATACTAGTGTGTCATGATAGATTATCAGGGGGGCATTTATCCAATTTAACATAATTCGTGAGTAGTTTCTTATTTAACTCATGACTGCAAGCTGTTTTCCAAGTAGAGTTCGTCATATTGCCAGCTGTTTTAGGGCATTTCGCATGTATTCTGTGACCATTTAAGCATCAAACTTACCAAAGAGTAGAATTTCTTTCACTCGGAAGTTTTTCAAGCTATTTGAGTTGTTTTCACCAAAAATAGCTGTTTCTGACCAAAAAGGGGAGAAAACAGCTTTTGTGAAATGTAATGTCAAACAGAATAGTGACTTTGACACCAACATTATTATTTTTTGCTTTTGTGACACCTCAAACTATAAAACACAAAAAAGATGAGGAAGGAATCGTGATGCAAAATCGTATAGTTCAAGGTAGTAGTCTGTGGCTTCTTCATACATGGCATTTTTCATTCAGTGGATTAAATGTCATCTTTTCTCACCAGCCAAACACATTCTCTATTTCTCTTCGTCTGCCTCGCCCTCCTCAGGTCACGTCTCGCTGGACTTTCCGCTGCCCCGGTTGCCCTCAGGCACTGTCGCATGACGACTCGCACTTCCACGAGCGCCACAAGTGCATCAACTTCTTCGTCAAGGTGTATGGCTACATGCCGCTGCTGTACACGCAGTTCCGTGTGGACTCTGTGCTTTTCAAAACGCGCCTGCCACACGACAAGACTAAATGCTTCAAGTTCATCTAGCGGCGGGCCGAAGAGCCAAAGTGAAAATGATGACGAAGTTGAATGGATGCCTAGAAGGTGATAAAAAGGGCCCCACTGCCAACCTCGAGAAAAAAGCCCTTCAAGTGGATCACCCCTCCAACCCCTCTTTTTTTTTTTGTGTCCTCATCAAGCTTCGTCATGAACCACTACAGATGTTTTATAATCCTGAAAGTGGTTGTACAGAGTGTACAGAAATGGGGATAAATTCTATCTAAAAGATGGAAACTACTTGGTCACCTATGTTGACCCACAGACAGTTTCATTGCTTCTGGTTGGTCATTTCACAGTGATGAGCTGTATTCCGAGTACATATATGTGATGGAAGCACTGATTGTCAAAAGTATTTTATTGAGCTTTTTTTTTTTTTAATGTGCAAATGGACATTTTTTTTTCCCATCCATCCCTGACTTAGAACCTTTGGGGTAATTCCTGTTGAGTTCAGCAAGTCACCATAATGCCTGAATTTTGTCATGGAAACCAGCTGATAGCAGTTTTGTTGTGTGTGTGTGTGTGTGTGTGTGTGTGTGTGTGTGTGTGTGTGTGTGTGTGTGTGTGTGTGTGTGTGTGTGTGTGTGCGCGTGTGTGTGTGTGTGTGTGTGCACACTGTGGCGCTTTTCTTTAAACATCTGCTGTGCTGAAGTCAGCGCATGTAATACAGTATTATTAGCATGACTGAAATGCTTCACGTGGACCTGCAGTGCAAGCTCCCTCATTCTTATTGTGCCCTTTTTTTGTAATTCACTATAAATATGGCATGATGGTCAAATCTAAATAACTACATTAACTTAAACACATTTACAATACATTTGTACAACAATGAATCCGATATAAATACATGAATATCATAACCCTATTTGACAATCAAAGAATTCGTCATTAATTTAAAGACACAATTTAAAATAATAAATGTATCCATCCATCCGTCCGTGACTTTTTTTAATCGGTTTCTGCTCACAAGGGTTGCGGGTGTGCTGGAGCCCATCCCAGCTGTGTTCGGGCAGTAGGCGGGGCACACCCTGAACGCGTTGCCAACCAATTACAGAACTAATAAATGTACACGTTATAAATATATTTCTCAAGCAGGACGTCAGTAGTTGACATACCACAGATTAAGTCAATAAAATTGAATGTAAATATTATGTCATACGCCAACCATATAGTTTACACCAATCATCAAATCAAGATCATGTCACTCTTCATCAAATAAAATGAACTGTGGCAACAGTGGAAGTTAAAGTAACCTTGACTTGAATAGAACGGTCCGAAAAAATATTCAGTTCATTTTTATTGAACAAAATGCGCACAACTACACAACAATAGTTAATCAATGCATCAGGAATGGAATACAGTACAAATATAGTGGTTGAATTAATTGATTAGTTATCGAATACATATGTATTATCTAATCAATCAAGGGCTCAGGAAATATGGACACATTTATTGTATTGACAGGATTGAGTTTTATGGGGAGAAAATACACGCACGCGTGCACACACACACACACACACACACACACATGCAGTGCGTCTGTCTGGCGTGCGCGTGCATGTCAAGGGTGGCCAGTGGACATTTCGTGTGGGAGAATACACAAGTGGAACAGGATGCAGTCAGGCTACCCGGCGAGAGGGCATCTGGCTTGGCCTCAGGGGCGGGAGAACTGCCAGGAGGCAGGTGCCCTGTGATCGGGCCCCATACCAACCGATTCAATATGACGGGCGTGAGGAGAGAAAGAAAGCACAACAAATCCACCTTCTACTGGACGGAGTTTCTTTCTCTTCACCGATACGAACTCCCTTTTCTTCATGCTCGTGGCAGTCAATACGATCAAAGTGATCCCATCTTCATTTGCGTGGGCACCAAAAAAAAAAAACAAAGGCCAGGCATATCACCTGATTTAAAAACTTGACACTGCCACTTGAGAAAACTCATTTTCGATCCTAGATTTATATTGTAGTGTTTGGCGGCTCGGTGGTCGACTGGTTCTCGTGTCAGCCTCACAGTGCACTGGTGCAGCGTTCGATTCTGGCTCCGGCCTTCCTGTGTGGAGCTCGCATGTTTTCCCCGTGCCTGTGCGGGTTTTCTCTGGGTAATCCAGTTTCCTCCCACATTCCAAAAACATGCGAAGCAGGTTAATGGTGTCATTGTGAGCATGGATGGTTGTTTGTCTGTGCGTGCCCTGCCCTGATTGGCTGGCAACCGGTTCAGGGTGTCCCCCGCCTACTGCCCGAAGACAGCTGGGATCGGCTCCAGCACGCCCGCGACCCTTGTGAGGATTGAAGCAGTTCAGAAAATGGAGGGATGGATGTTTAATGTATACCCGCGACCCCAGTGAGGATACCGTAAGTGGTTCAGAAAATAAATGTTTCATGTATGGTGACCAACTGACCGTTTATTGTTCCAATATTAGCTATATGAGTTCCAGTGTATAAAAATGAGTTGAAACTAATTTAAACTTACTAAAACACACTGAAACCTATTGAAGTGTGTCTTCTGTGTCACATCACGTGCGTGTCATGTTATGGTAACTATAACATCACAGTATTGTGATGGTGGTGGCAAAAGTACAGGGCCTCAGGGCAGGGAAGCAGTGAGGCACTCTGTTTCTTCAGTAAAAATTCTCGGGATTGTGTCATCGGGATTTTCCTGAGCGACAAAATGTCACCTTCAAAATTAGAAAGCATCAAATTAGGAATATAGGATGTAGGGAATTTATCAAATCTCTATGCATGAGTTTCACGACATTTTGAATTGAACTACTGAATTAAAACTTTTTCAATTGTTCATATATGTTAGAATTTGACTTTTGGGGAAAGTGAGTGCAATCTGAAAGAGCCTGACGCACGGTGTAGCTTTAACACGTTTTCCGCTGTTTTTCTCCACCTAAACGTTACGGCCCTGTTCAATAAGATTCGTTGTGACGTTTGTCAGCATGATTCTGGCCTGTGGAAGAAAGAAAAACGTGGCGAGAAGCCCCCCCCCCCCCACCCCCCCTAAAAACTCCAGCTAATTCCACAAATATGTGTGAGTATTACTTGGCGGCTGAGTGTCAGACAGAGACGTCTTCTCAATGTTCGTCATTGCACTGTTTGAGACGATGCAGCAGCATGTTGTCAGGAATAATAAATAAAGCGTCGGCCGCCGTGTGCGCACACGCTATGGAATCAATGCTGGATGGAATCGAGTCCGTCTGCTTGTCCCTTCACGCAGTGTGCGTGTGTCTGCTGTACTGTTCCTTTAACAACGCAGCAGCCACTAGTCGATGTGCTTTTTGTACCCTCGGACATGGCAGCGCAGCTCACGTGTGTGCACAAACAAGAGGCCGAGTGTTCGCGCGCCGGCCCGGCCGACGGGTTCAGCGCCACTGCTACAAAAGCGCCAAACCGCACAATCTGAAAAAGACACCGAGTTAAAAATGGAACATATTACTCAGCACCACCCCCCCCAAAAAAATAGAAGCCAGCCTACTGTATGGTCGGGGTTGATGCAATAACAACAACACTCAGACTGAACATGAACTTCAACTCACATTTACTGGCCACAAAATGTTTTTTTTTCCCCTCAAAGGGCCATGACAAAATGATGCAACCATCCTATTTTTATCCTTTGTGTATTCTATTTTTGGAGCATCAGTGGGTTCTATTTTTTTTTTTTTTTTTTTTTTTATGCTTCCGTAGGGTTTATTTGTTTTCAGAATTGCATGGCAGCCCGGGCGGTAAAGTTTGGCCAGTCAAACAAGCTAATGTTTGCAAGATATATACTGTGTGTGTGTGTGTGTGTGTGTGTGTATGTATATATATATATATATATATATATATTCTCCGGGTGCTCCGGTTTCCTCCCACGTTCCAAAAACATGCATGGCA
>CAAKHF010021414.1:0-12581 GCA_901007745.1 Hippocampus kuda
GGGGGAGGAGGAGGGGGGGGGGGGGGGGGGGGGGGGGGGAAGGACCGGTGGCTTCAGTGGAACTTCCCGAATCCTGAGTGCCACTAAAGCTGGATTTACGCCGCAAGGTTCACATGACACAATTTCCATGACTTTACTTTCAAGCGACACAAATGGGATAAAGTCATAGGAGCGTTTAGAGAAATAAACGCACTGAATCGAATTCATTCAAATCAGAATCAGGCCTAGTCCAAATGTGTTTCAAAAAATGAATTCATATCAGATGTCTGCTGATGCAAGCGTAAATTGACACGTAAAAAAAAAAACAACAAAAAAAACCCCATCCATCATGAAGTCAAATATGAAAATAATTGACAACAGCAGCGGCTGGTTTGTTTTTGTTCGATAACCGAAATACTGAATCCAGTCGTTTATGTAACATGGGCTCATGATTGTGTCCATGCTCCAACAGGGGTGTGCAACCTGCGACTCCAGAGCCACCTGTGGCTCTTTCGTTCTCCTGCTGTGGCTCTGTGATTTGGGAAAATACATCGTTTCAATTCAAATTAAACTATGTCTTTTGTTTTTCAAATGTAAATCTAAATTTGATTTTTTTTTTTTTTTTACGTTGTTCAAAATATGCGTCACAAGCAGTGCCAATGTGCAACACCGGCACCAAGAATTACTGAGCTCTCTGCACATGGCAGAAAAAAGAAAAGTGTTTTTTTTCCCGTGGCAGACGGTCGAATGGCTCTTTGAGGACATCAGGTTGCCGACCCCAATGCCTGAAGCAGCATAGTGTTGATGCTTTCTGATCCTCACGGTTTAAACTGCTTTGCTCCTATTTTGTGGCATCTATACGCAATTGCAAACCCCTTTTGTGAGCTGATGTTTACTATTCACGGGAGGGTGCGCTCCCTTGTCCCGGTAGCTTATTGTGAATAAATAGTCTGAAAAATAAATATGATGTAGGGCAATAAATTGAAATGGGTCACTTGGACGCACAGCTTCAATCCAGCCGAGCAAACTAAATGAACCAAAACATTCAAACAATGACGCTTGTGAAATACAGCAAATGTAATACTTCCCTGCGCTTGTAAAACATTCACTCCTCCTCCTTACATTCATGATGTTCAGTCCACAAAAGCATCGGCGCGCTCACACGGCATTGGCGTGGGCCCCCCCGGCCGGCACCTCGTACTTGAAGACCACGCTGAAGAGTTTACCGCCGAGGCGATCGGCCAGCCAGGAGTTCTTGATGACGGCCATCTTGAGGCTCTCGCAGCTGAGCGTCGCGTAGTAGTTGGTGTGGATGGCCCGGCCCATCCCCTCAATGATCACCAGGTCGGTGTGACGCTCGCGCACCACCATGGCCAAAACTTTGTCCAGGCGGCTGCATGGGACACACGACAAAACGAGTCGTCGCGTGTACGCCGCAGTGACCCCGCCTCGATCGCCGGAGGCACGTGAACAGATCCATCCAGAAACCATTTTTACTCGTTGGCTTGCGAGACAGTCAAGAATGCTAAAAACTGACGTTTGGGCCGCATCTTGGTGTTAAGTGGGGTGAGCTCATTTTGCTTTGTACACTGGACAGTTCAGTTCAGTGAATTCAAGGATGGATGATGACAGTTTGACATTTCCGGTGTGTATACGTAATGTCATTCAAATGAATTTGGCTTATTTGTTGCTCAAGATAATAACAACGCAGCCACTGTTATTTGGGATTGAAGAAGATGAAAATGAATAAAAATGTCTGAATTGATGAGGGAATTTGGTCGCTGAAAATGTGAAATTTGGGCATTTGTGAGACGAAATATTGCTTCAGATGAACAATTTGAAGCTGGAATGGTTAGAAATGCTGACGCAATGTGGAGGGATTCGGTCCATCTGTAAAACGTCTCATCTTTCATTTTTTTTTTTTTGGTGGGAATTTCAAGAATGTGAAAAAAGTCCACACGATGTCCCAAATGAGTTCAATATTTGGACGTTTGAAAGATTCAAGTTGTTCGGGAAGGAGGAGCTCATGCGGTGTGGGGGACGAGTGTGCAGACGGATGCATTTTATCGTAGGAACGGAATATCAGAAAGACAACAAAATGTGCAATTTTCCATCCATTTGTGACTTCCAAACTAAAAAAAATTAAAAAAAAGAAGAAATTCTGAGAACGTGCGTTCAATATAGCACGGGGCTGAGTCAGGCGAGTTGGGCTGTGATGGGCATGGCTTCCTACCTGAGATCCAGGCAGGGAGAACTGGAACCGCTCTGAATCAAGGTCAACCTGTCGGCCTTTAGCCCCGCCCTGCACACGTTCACGCGCTGAGCTGATGACCTCAAAGTGACCAGATGAGGAGTTTAGCGGCGTCTCGGTCGGCACTCACTGAATGACCGGATCCATAGCGGCGATCCTCTCGGTCAGAATCTGCAGCTCCCCGTTTGTGACATCGTTCAGGGCCGGACCAGAGTTGCTCGCCAGCACCACCTGCACAAAGCAAAACGAGAAACAACAGTTGCCAATGGACGTGAGGTCCTTTGACTAGAAAAATAAAAGATCTGGCTTTCATAAAAACCATCGAGAGGATCGACATCATTAAATCCAATCAAAAGAATCAAACAGTTTTGGGTCCATTTTTATTTTTCCCCCTTGAATTCAGTTGATATTCTGCTGTATTTTCTATTCCACTGAGCCCAATCGTCATTTATCCGCCGCATATTTTCACGCTAAGCAAAACGGCAGCTCGGGCGGAGGTGCGCCCGCACGCTTTTGTCCGGGCAGCGTGCGCGAGGGGCCCCAGGTCTCGGTCTTACCTCCGTTCCCCGAGAGAGCAGCTCCCTGACAAAAGGCATCACTCCTAGAATGATGTCTACGCCGCTATTATCTACGAAAAACAAGGCACACTTGTGAGGACGCCCCTGTAAGACACAACCATTCCAGCACTCATTGCCGAGCGAGCAACAGCAAACAGGACACAAGAAATATGATGGGCAGGCGCGTTACGATCAACAAGTGACCTTAAGTCTCTGGAGCCATTGGTCGTATGAATCCACGAGCCACGGCCGCTCTGAAGGAAGAACATGACCAGAGGAAAAAAAGAAAAGAATTTTGATGCCACGTACAAGCTTGTCTCTTTGTTGTTGTTGGGGGCGGGGGGGGGTGTTCCGATCACATTACTACCTTCCAGCTGCCTCTTTGCCTCCTCGAAGCCAAACTCGGGGTCTGAGTCCAGGACGCTACACACGAGAAAGAGGAAAGAGGACTTTGCGAGTCATTCATTGGACACTCGATTAGGTACAGCTGCACAGTCTAACATCTGCTTGGTGAGCCCTGCCCGAGGCCTACGCGTAAACCAAAGAAGCAAATCAACACACACGCACACTTTAGAAGAAAGCCAAAATAAGTTGGATAGAACCACTTGCATCTCAAATCATTTTGACCCATTGAAATGAGTGGAAAAACCGTCGGTCCCTTCCAGCACCCCAGTTCCAGTATATACATGACAAAGACAAGGACAAGAAAGGCGATTCTGATTCTGATCCCCCAAAATTGGAAATCCGTTTCTAAATCAGAAAATTCACTGCGGGGCCGCCCGCCCCCCCATCGCCAGCGCACTCACTCAGAGACGGCTTTGGCTCCCCAGTCGAAGACGTTGCCGGCCAGGACGCCCCGGACCAGCGCAAACTGTCTCTGCTCCCAGCTCAGCTCCTCCAGAGACCCGACGGCCTTCCGGTAGTACTTGAGCGCGCGGTCGTTCTCCTTCTGTTTGATCTGAACGCACGCACGTATACGAGGGACCGGGACGAGAGGAAAAATGAAACATGTCGGAGTGAAAGACAACAAACATTCGTGGTGGGCAGACTGAAGTCCAACCTTGGAGTAGGGATCTGGAAAATTGAACTCGTTTAAACAGTGCTCCCTCGTGTCCAGCAGACTTCGGACTGTGAGGGAGCCGTAAGCGCTGGGTGATGAGAAAGCAAGCCGCGTTAGCCGGCGTCGACCAAACACACACACACACACACACACACACGAGTATTCAAATTCAGCGCCGGAGTGTCTCACAAAGGTTGGTGGCGCAAAGTCTGAAGCTTGTGTCTGTATTTGTGACGGAACTTCTCGGCCCGCTCCACCGACTCGGCCATGTCGGGCTGGCTGGCCACCGCTCGCTTCACCACCTGCACGCAACAACGAGGAGACTCGGCGCGTGTCGAGACGGCGTGAGGCCGTTGAATAGCGGGGGGACGCGCTCCAGACCATCAGAGGCGGAGATCATAGCGAAAAAGTCGCCAAGCTTAAAGAGGAAGCCAACGCAGAAATATGCTGCTGCGCGTTGTGTCGCAAGTGTGATCTCACTCCGTCGAGGGCCTCCTCGAAGCAGTCCAGCCAGTATTCGCGGGCCGGGGCGTCCTCGGTGAGGTCCACCGTGTCGGGGATGTAGGAAGACGGGTCCTGCAGCAGATGGAGATTCACCAGCTGCCTCTCCAGACGGTCCATCTCCAGCATGTCGAACTGCGGCACGGCACGGACAAGATCATGCAAAGGCAACCACACTAGTCCCGAAAAGAAAAACAAACAAATGAAGAAACCTTCTGGTTTGGCGTCACTGATAGATTGGAAGTAGGATGACAATCATAAAGCCAGAAATGAGGGTTATACAAACATAGCAAAGGCTCGTTTTGAAAATCCAGCAAAAGTGTTGCCAAATGCGTGGCTTTTCCAATGGCAACGTTCAACGGCTCAACATTTAACAGGTGAAGTTCTTAAGGACCGCGTCTCCATTCGTCAAAGCACAGAAGACGGCACAATAAAATTTGCCGGCTCTCAGTCGGGCATCACCGAGGATGCGCAGTCGAGCCCACAAGTGCTTATTTCCATCGTGGTCCTCCAAATCGAAGAAAAAGCCGCTATTTCACATGACCAACCCCGAAGAGGACCTTTTTTTTTTTCCCCATCATCTCTGTGGAAGTTGATGCAAATTAAAACCGGGAGACAAAAAAAAAAAAAAAAAAAACACTCCAAAATGTGTTTTTCTTTTGGTGAAAGGGGTAAAAAAAAGAAAATCTGATCAGATATGAGATTTTTGAGGGACAAAAAAAGCGGATTTCAATTTTAAACCTAATTAAGCTAGCAATACAAAAAGGCGTTGACAGAGCGATATTCCTCTTCCCCGTCTATGAAACGTCTGCCAGGCCTCTCTTAAAGGGTGAGGCGTTTTACTTTCGTGTCGTTTTATTCCACCGTGGTCCACGTCTTTTTGTGCTAGTCAGACAGCGGTGAAGCAAAACAGTCCCTGCACGGTTCATCAAGGTTTTGCGAAATACAGATTGATGTTTCATCATGTTTTAGAGATGAGAACAGCAGCAGCAAAAGACAGGTGAAAAGTGTGAATACGTTAGCTCCGGATGCTTGTTGCCAACTGACATGCGGCACATCCGATTCAATACGAACAAAGCAAGAAAAGAAAATGGGACAGATGCAACTTTGTCTTCTGCAAAACTCAAACCCGGCGCACAAGAAAATGGGCAAGGAGGTGAGTCAGCAGCGTATGAAGGCGAGGTGGGCCGGTCGGAGGTACTTACGGGGAACTGAAGAAGAAAGAAAATCCAAAGAAGAAGATGATGAGGACAGATGCGATCTCACAAGAGAGTCGATCCAAGGTGACGCGGAATGACGACAAGGAAGTCGTGGAAAGGAAGGAACGGGGACGGAGACGGGGACTGGGATGTTTGACGCGTATCGGAAGGCTCACCGTTCCACTTCGCGCGCGTTGCATGGGATTCATTTCCGGAGAAATACTCATCAGGCCGGAGCTTCCCGCGTAATTCTCTCCCCAGCTGTACTGGTTTGGATCTGCATCAATCATACGCAGCGTACTTCTGAGTAATACGCGGCATGCGAGCTGAACGTCGCAGTCCCGTGACAAACAACAATGAGGGAAGGCAAAGGCAAATTAAAGACGCATTATTTGCACAATCTCACCGTGAGGCAATAAAGTCCCGCAAATAAGAATACAGGATCCGAATTTGGATTCTCTCTCTCTCACTCAGAAGTGCACGACAACTATGTCCATGTGGGTAGAAAAAAATTCAAACGTGAACGAAATGCCATCCCATTATCCTCACCACTCTTGTAAAAAAAGAAAAAAAATACACACTTGACTAAACTTTTGCAAGCATCTGCTCGACTTTTGTGCAGACTTATTTTGACGCCCGAGTGGGAATGTAGAGTGCTTAAAAACAAACAAAACAAAAACCAATGCCTGGATTGTGTAGCTCAAGTATTGCTAAAAAAAAAAAAAACGTGTGAAATTCATCCGCCGCTCTTACTGTCTTCCTCCGCTCCTTTGAGAAAAGCCCCGATGGCTCCCAGATAGCCTTCATGTCTCAGGAATAAGGCCTGCACCTCACCCTGCACACAAACAGGTTTCCTTGTAAACGCGGCTCACAAGTGCCACGTGAAGCTCCGTCTTGGGGCTTGAAGTCAGCATTGCCTTGGTGAAGAAGTTGATGCTGTAGGTGATGGTGTGCATGGTCACCGGATGGCCCCGAATGAAAAAGCCCCCAAAGTAGACCCGCGACAGCTGGTGGAGTTTGGCGTACAGGCAGGCCAGCTGCCCGATGTCGTTGCTGATCATGTGCAGCAAACTCTTTGCCATGTCTTCTTTGGAGAACTCTGAAAGGCACCGCACACGGGAGCTAACCCTCGCTGGCCACGGCATCGCAGAGGAAAAGGCCGACTCTGTGCTTCACCTTTGTCCGCCGTGGCGGACTTCCCGAAGCTGCTGGCAATCAAGTCGCCCGTGAGGCCCAGAGAGCCGTAGGACCCTCCGTAAATGTCTTTGACCAGCATGTCCACGCTGGTGTGCTGCCCCTTCGAGGCCAGTTGGAGCAGCTCGTCAAACCTCTGGGGGGGGGGAGGAAAAGAGAGAGTATGAAATTTGGACTTTGACTCATATGTTGTGGACCAAATATGCCTTTAGTGTCATACACATGACGACATTGAAGTGTCCCTGCTAACAAAAAACAAACAAACAAAAAACGGTGGGGCAATAAATAGCTAATATGCGCACCTCGCTAAGACCTTTGAAGTCAGCCAACTCATTCTGGGCAGAAACAACCGCAGTGGCGTCCAAGTACTTTTGATCGATTGTTTCAGTGCTCATGAAAGTTGGAGATCATGTGTGTTGTCTTTTTCAGAAGGAAGGACTTTGAATTGGAGTCAAGCTATAGAAATGCTACGTTCGCTTAGCCATACTGGTTATTTGCCATGCTTGTCAGTCGCGTCTGATCTGTGAGCAAGGATTCACTATTGGTGAAAAAGACTCTCCGAGGTCTCCGTTGTGAATTGGAGTCAAACTATCCAAGAAGGAGCCCTGAGTGACGACGTAGAATGCAACATTGACTTTGCACGCTAGCCAACAACCAGTTCGCTGTCCTATGCTTGTAATCAACAGCGTTATGTAGCGGGATTACCCCATTTGTTTATTTTTTTTGTCAAAGAGGAAAAAAAAAAGAAAAACTTGAATTTGGAATGCTGTGAATTTGTGCCCATGTGTTTGTGTCACGGACTTCTTAGTCGAGATGTAGACTGCTGTGTTAGCTTAGTTAGACTGGTAAGCTGCTATGTGCTGTCATGGGTAAGCGGTCGATTTCATTGAACAATTGCGTGACAGTTGAAAAAATAAAAGAAATACTGTACCTTTGTTTTGGTGAGTAAAGCCCCAAGTCCCCAGAATGTCCCTCCGCCGATCGAGCTTCCGCCGATACGCTCAAATTTGTCCTCCGATTCCACCTGTCAGTAGGATAAGAGAGCAAGCAAACACACGTTGCGGTGCATGCATAGTATTGCGTTGATGGAAGAAGAATTGAGAACATTAAAACATCCGTTTTCATCCATCTGAAGGCGCTTCAATGTTGTCCTTTAGCGCCCTCTGCTGTCTACTGCCATCAGGGTGCGCTCGGGCTTGCGTTTGCCAAGATCACGGCTGACCCGTTTTCTGGGTTTCTTCATGCGACGTTCGCAATGTGAGCCCGAAGGCGCTCGACACTGGACACGGATGTTTGTTAAGCGTTCGCACCTTGACGATGGAGACCCCCGAACCGATGTTGACCAGCAGGTAGGGGAAGATGTCCGGCTGGGTGGTCTGGAAGCGGAACTCGGAGTCGGCGTGCTTGGCATATACGAAGGCCTCGTGAGGAATGTTCCTCAGCACAAAATTGCAGCCCTTGATCAGACACGTCATCTCGTCCTCCTTGTCCACTCTCACACCACAAACAAACACTTTGGCATTTTTCATGAAGCTACCACACAAGAGAAGTGCAGCGTGAGGAGTGGAGAACAGGAAATTGCAATAGATCCCCAAAAAAGTGTGTGCGTGTGCGTGTGTGTGTGTCTACGCTACTGAGTGCGGGATGGCTCAAATTAAAAAAGGAAAACCAAAAACAGCCTGATGTGAAGAGACTCACCTCCGAGCCACATGCAAGCAAACAATTCTTTTTCAACTTGAACGATGCAGCGGTGAACTTTTAAAGTCAAGGCGCCGCTGCAATATGAGCTTATGATAGCATGTGCGTTGGGAATGTTACTCAAACAAGCGCGTCTCTTCAGCGTGAGCCTGTCACGAAAAGATTTGCCATCAATGTACTCACCTGAGTCTCAGTTTCCTTTCCAGCAGTTCTTTGAATTTGTGCGCCCCGCCACCCGTGGCCTTGATGACTTTGGTGTCGGTGTTGACCAGGTGGTCTTTGATAAAGTCCAAGCAAGTTTCGATGTAGGCATTCTCAAATTTGATGAAGTGCAAGCGCGCCGTCACCTCCTCTTGAACCGAAATCTCGTACAGTTTGTCGCCGCCCGCCTCCTGGGAGACAAACGCGGAGCAAACGTGAGCATCGGTATTCAGAAAGCCTGATCTTTTGTCCTGTTCGGCACGGGATCGTGTCGTCATTGCAGTAAGCATGTGGAAATGAGAAACTCCTTATATTGGAGGAGTAAAGTTGAAGCGGTGGAAGTTTGGGACTTTGGTCCACCTCCAATCGATTGGGTTTTTCAAAGAACTACTTCAAAGTAGAAATAAATCGTTCCACGGTCCACTTTTGTGCTTCACTGTTCAGACAAATCTTTAAGCAGCATTTTAACATACGGAACTTGGTTCAATGATGAAAACAATGATCTGCCATGTACACCGCAGGAACACTACATTCTAGACATTAGCAGGACTTTGTGGAATTCACAACAACAACGAAGCCAACTCTGGAGGCAAAAAAAAAAAACGTGGTCGACCCGAATAAAGTTTGACGGGGGGCGGAGAAAAAAAAACAATAATTGCCTTGGCAGAGTGGTCGAAGGAGCGAACTTTGGCCACTTTGTGCTGAACAGTTGAATAGTAGGCGAGTTTGGTGAGCGATCCACCTGCAGAGAAGAAGTCAAAAGCAGAGATTCGTGCAATGAGCTGAAGAATGTGCTCAAGTCAACGGAATCGGAAACACAGAACATCCCAGCTGCTAGCTTCAGCTGCTAACCTCCGCGCTCGTCGAGGTTGTTTACAGTGCTTGACAAATTCGGCGTGTCTGTGATTAGACTCAAAAGAAGCTTGCGAACGTCAACTCGGGAGAAGGTTCCGTCTAAGGCGGCCAGCCTGTTGTCACACTGACTTTCACTTCTGCCCTCGGTCCGCGAACGCAACATCGGTTTCTGTTTTGAGTCGAATAGCGTTAAGGTGAAAGAAACGGCCATATTTGCAGGTACCTATGTCTATGGCGAAGCGCTTGGCGTTCTCCAAATTGCGGAATATTTCGTCTGGAGGTAAAATGATGCTTTTATCCATGGTGTGGTGGCGGCTCGCGTCGCCGCCGTCAGCTCGGCTACATTCCGCCATCGTCGACGACGCGCTGACGAGTCACCAGGCGTGCGTCCGCTGGGCCAATCAGCGAGCACGTAGGCTTTGGTGGGCGGGGTCCAGAACGCGCATTCTTATCCAAAGTCGGATCAAAAATATTGAAGCTTTTCAATCAAGTTCAACCAGCAAATATTTGCGACTTTAAAATTAAAATGGATATTTAATATACGGTACCTTATAACCCCACTGCGTATTCGAAAACCCATTTGAAATCAGGCACAAATATGCAAATATATGACAAAATAGATGACCATTGTGTTATCGATTAACTCGCGATAAACTTCAGTTCAGTAAAGTGAACCTTGCTGTTGTTGTCACGATACTTTACTGATTAGAGTAATGACTTTGTATTTTGACTTGAAGTTTTCTCATGAAGCTTCACTGCATATTTGCCACATCATATTTTGACATTTGTGTTGGCATCCAGTTAATAAAGGTTATAAGACATTTAAACTTTATCCATAAATAAATACTGTTTTGGTTCATTATTCTTCGCGTTAAAACATCCATCCATCCATTTTCCGTTCCGTTTTTTATCCTCACAAGGGTCACGGGGTGTGCTGGAGCCTATCCCAGCAGTCCTCGGGCAGTGAGCGGGGTACACCCTGAACCGGTTGCCAGGCACAGTGACGAGCACCCAGCCTGCGCTCACGCTCACACCTAGGGACGATTTGGAGTGTTCAATCAGCCTGCCATGCATGTTTTTGGAAGGTGGGAGGCAACCGGAGTACCCAGAGAAAACCCGTGCAGGAGAACATGCAAACTCCACACAGGAAGGCCGGAGCCGGGATCGGACCCACGATCTCTACACTGTGAGGTGGACGCGCTAACCACTGGACCGCCCGGCCGCCCCACGTTACTACAGTACACGAATCGCTTTGACACCGTCGAATGGCGTGCTTGTCGTTTTCCTTCTATGAAGGAGCAATCGCCATACATGTTGAACATGTTTCCGATATACATGCGTGTTTGAGTGAATTTTCAAATCTACTCTCCAGCTGACCGAGATGCAGAAAAGACATGACCACATCCTCGTTGCTAATTGCTGGATTTTGTTCTTTTCGTATCACAGGATTAACTTTAGTGGGCTGACAAATGGCAGTGCTGACAACCTCGCAAGAAATGACTACTTCCTGACGATGGGCCAGCATGGCAGACTTGTGTTAAGCACAGACGACTCTCAGAGTTCTCAGGTTCTGGTTTCGAATCTCGACTCCCGACTTCCTGTGGCTTCTGCGTGTTCTCCAGGTCTGACGTCTTCCCAAAGCCCCGAAAACGACATTGGCCTTTGGTGTCAATGTGAAACAAGTGAGGCGCAAAGACATTGTGCAATTTGCAAGATTGATTTTTTCATTAAAAAATAAAAATGAAAAAAATCGGATTCAACACAAAACAAACTGAAAGCGTGCAACATGCGCATACACCAAACAGTCGAGTCCCTTTTAAAGAAAAGAAAAGGTATCTCGTCATGCAGGTGAGTCCTTGAAGCAAGGCAGGACAGCGATGGAAAATGTGCTCGGCCGCACATGAAATTGCTCTTAAATTTGACATTGTCGGTTACCGGCCTCTGACGTGTGCCACTTTAAGGGATGACGTGATGAGTTTGTGAAAGTGCTGCGCGAGGGCGCCACCGGCAGGCGGCTACCTCCAAACTCCAGAGGGATTTGGCACACTTCAACCAACAGCTGTGACCGGCGGCCAGCGCCCTTTCCCTCCAGATGGCGTATTGCGTGTGTGTGTGTGTGGGAAAGTGGTGACCCCAACAATGGCTTTGACCGAGGGCTTCCCCGCCTCGGTCCCCTCCGTGACGACCCCGCTCAGGTCGGCCCGGCAACGCGAGGTGCCGAGGCGTACCGAAGAAGAGCCCGTTTGAGGAGACGCAAGAGGCCGCCGGTGGTCGGCGGCACATTTCTTGCTGGGGCCGCGCGTCTGTCGGTCGGCAAGACGTGACGGGACGGGACGGGCTCCTCTCTTTCCGCACCGGCGTCTCCCCTCCTGGCGGCACATCTGCCGCGCGCGGCGCGGCACGGCGTGGCCTGGCGTGGCGGCCCGTCCGGAGGTCAAGAGCAAGCGGGCTCCCGAAAGCCCGCCCGCCTTTTCTTGTGTCCGTGGTGCGCTTTGTCATCTCGAGCCGAGCCGGTCAGAAAAGGCCGGCGCATCTTTTTTTCGCTTTCTTCGCCAAAAGCCCTTCCTCCTCATCACGGCCACGTTTTGCAAACATCCTCATCGAGACTCGGAGCGGATAACGCGGCAGAGTACGCAAATCTCTTAGCCCGCTCGTCAGGGAACGGGGATGTCAAAACTGTCACGTTGCGAGGTGGTGGTGGACCCCAAAAATCAGGCAGGAGGAAGGAGCAGGGTGTACTTGCCCAATTGGATTAAACATCGAGAAAACGAAATCCAAAACCAACAAAGTCCAAAGGATCAAACAAAAATCATGACTGAAGATAAAACATAAGAGCAACCAAAACGTGACTGAAACAAACCTGATTGCAGCAAACAAACATGACAGGAGCCAACAAGAGCAAACAATGGAGTGCTCGGGCTGGGAGGCCTTTTAAAGCACCACTTACCTCATGACCAACAGGTGTGCAGCTGCAGGGGGAGCCCTACAGTGCCACCTGTTGGTCACAAACCCAATCATGACAAAAACGAGCTCGCCTACGCTTGCCCCCCCCCCCCCCCCCCCCCCCCCCCCCCCCCCCCCCCCCC
>CAAKHF010021415.1:0-16944 GCA_901007745.1 Hippocampus kuda
TTGGGGGGGGGGGGGGGGGTCCATGTAGAATATTCTCGAATGCTATTCATCTCATTTTTGTTGGGGTTTTTGGAGGGCTTCTACAGATAAATGTAATTCTCATTTATTTCAAAGGGGAGAAATGATTTAAGATGAGTGTTTTGAGCTACCAGGGTGTTCACGGAACCAATTAGACTCGGAATTCAAGACATTGCAGTCTTTACGCATCACTTCCTCAATGACTACGGCCCTCCTGTATACAAACAGTGGCCTACCTTCCAGAGGGCCCAGTTGGATCGTACTGTGGTTTTCCCAGAAAGTCTCCGCAGGGCTGTTGTTGTATTCTTTGATCTGCGCGTTGACGTGGACCTTCATCACCTTGGCCACGCGCTGCCTATTGATGACCTTCAAGGTGATGTGGATAACCATACCAGCCACGGGGGTTTTATCCAGCGTCAGAATGGCACCCAGCTTGCCTGTTCGAAAATAAATCATTGAACTCAGACTGGTGGTGTTTTTAAAGGCTGCAGACTTATTTTGGATGGCGGTTCTTACTTGTGCCTCGCCTTAGCGTGGAGCTCTCTGAGCGGGAGGAACTGTTTGATGAGAGTGTTGAAAAGCGGCCTGTTTTGGGAAGAAAACAACAGTTGGCCTTCAAAACACAACAGGTGGTAAAATTCGGAAGATATGAAATAATTTCAGATGAATTGCCAGTAGAAAAGGAAAATTTGAGATTGTTATTTATTTTTTTGACAACTATAAATGTAGCTTCCCTCAAAAAAATCTCACAATGTCCTAAAACGTGAGTACAGCACAGCATGACGAACGTATTTTGCTTTGACTGGATGCAATACACATTGTTAGCTTTTTGCATCTTACTTTTGATATTTTTATAATCCCCGGTGATGTTGTGCAGCCTGGGGAAACCCACAGATTTGGTGCAGATGAGCGGCCCCACTCTCTCCGTGTCCACGCTGCGGCTCACCACGCGGCCCTGGCTCACCACGCATGTGTGGACGTCAGCGTTCACCTCGGCGTAGACAAAGGGGATGTCGTAGAAGAGGTCGATACGACGCTCCTTGATGGCCTTGACGGGGGCCGGGCCGCAGCAGAACACACCTGGTGAAGACAAAAAAAAAGACAGTTTGTATTTAATGAAGACATATTGCGACAGGGGGAGCACAGTGCACTAGTGGTTAGTATGTCTGCTTTACACTTCTGAGGTTATGGGTTCGAGTCCCTGCTTTGCTATGTTTTGCTGACCTCTGCTCCTGTGCTGCGGGGTGGGATCCAGAGCCTGCCAGCCATCCGCGTCGCTGCCCAAATCCCGCCGAGTCATCCAACACTCGACCCATACGTGGAAGTTCCTGTTTGGGGATGGTCACAATGAAAATATGTTTTAATCCGAAATCAGATTGACATGCTCTATTCACCTCGAAACCGATTGCCTGATTGTATTAAAAATGCACTTTCCGGAACAGTACTGTACTTTATAAAAACACGTCAATGTAAAAACAGAACCAAATATATAGTAAACAGTTTCATGCTTGAATGACCACTGATATCATGCTGCGCCATCTGGTGCGCATGTGTTGGCCGCTAAAGGGCAGTGGTCTCTTCTGAACTCAATAAGCTGCAACAATATTTGTCGTTTTTGACAGAGGATAAGGAATATATGCCTGTGAGTTGGTCCGGATGATTACGGAAAAAAATATTTTTTAAAATTATTTAAAATCAAACATGCTGATTATTCTGATTTTTCATTTATTTCAAAACGTTATACTATTTGTTCAACTCCCAAAACTTAACTACTCAAAACTACCATCACAGTCTCATGCCGATTCATCCCTGCACAATGAACACTTTATTATTGAAAACTATTCTTTTTGTCCAGTACATAAAGCCCTTGAAATATCAGATGAAATTCAAGCCTCGAGCATTTTCATTCTGCTCCATCCACACCTTGGACGCCTACCATCTGTGCATAAATTGAAGCCTTGAATAAGCATTACCCTTAACTATTGATCATGTTATTTTCACAAATCTTTGGACTTACTGGGACCTTGGGGATTGTATTTCGTGCCATGCCGTTTTGAAATATGTGTTTGGTTTGACAAAAAGAAAAGCCTTTGAATCTTTGTGTGCTTGAATTATTAGGAAAGAAAAAAATTCCTTGAATCTTTGAAAACTCACTTCACTATCCATCCATCCATTATCTGAACCGCTTTATCCTCACGAGGGTCGCGAGCGTGCTGGAGCCTATCTCAGCTGTCTTCGGGCAGTACACCCTCAACTGTTGCCAGCTAAGAGTATAGTTATGCTGTGTTTCTACTTGTGTTGCTACACCCTTTCTGTTTCAACGGGTTATGACCACAAAGTTGACGCTATTTTTGTTAGCCCATCAATGGTGTTTGGCGTTGAGTGTTAGCATTACGATACCAGACTTCAGTTAAGCGTTTGTTTATGGTAAATGGTGAATGCAAAGGGAAAACCCTGATGAATGTGCGGCTTCCATCACTGCAAAATTTGCCAGTTTTCCTGTCTGAAACAGGCTGCCAGTAATTTGCTGACCAGATTGAGTCTTTCGTGCTCTTCAGCTTCTTTCCCATCTCGCTGTAGAACTCCTCAATGACCAGGTTGCCGTTGGTGTCGTGAGCTGAGTTGAAGTTTGTGACGACACGGCAAGGAATGCCAAGGACGCGCATGACTGAAAAGACAACGTTGCAACACAGGGGAACATGACAATCACGGTCGCAGATGACAAAAGGCTCTGCGCTTCTGTCATGGACTGCATGACTAAGTACCTGTACACATGACAGCAGCAAACACCCAGCACTGGCCATACTTGACCGGTCGGTACCCGGACTGAGCCCAAGTTCTCAGGATGTCTCCACTGCCGGTCCACGTGGATGCGTGGACCCCGCCGCTGAAATCGCCTGACCAGTTGCCTTTTAGCACACCGCGGTCATCTTCGCAGTTGATCTATGTTGATAACAAGTAAAACGAAATAAAACACAATGCTGCTTCACACAGTTGCATAAGTCAAGGTGAGGCGTCAATGAAACGACTCAAATAGTGGCACTAGTGGCACTATCAAGATCACGGAAGAAGTAAAGAGTATATTTTATATAGAGAAAGAGTTTTCGAAGAGCAGCCAATTAGCTTAGCAGGTTTTGCTTTTTTAAGTTATTCTAGCTGCTCGGTCTACCCTCAAGATTCTTTTTAATTCCTTATCTTTTGTTGAGTGCATCCATTTTTCAAAAGTTTTCCAACGTCAATACCGGTATATTTCTTTTTAGCTGACCTGATTAAAAAGGTATTGTTCAGATTTTTTGCTCTCGCTGCTGAACCCCCCTTCACATCACGCATTCAGTAATTCCTTATCCTTTTATGAGTTTATCTCTTTTTTCTAGATTTTTGTACTGTCTATAAAATTGATGGGTTTTTTTTTTAACATCGCTGACGTAAGCAGCTTTCAAGATGTTTGCATTATTTTTCTCACGCAACTGCACCTTTCCTACTGGCATACGTAACGTATATTATTTATTAACCCTTCATCTTCTTTCAGGAGTTATCCTGTCTACTCTCAAAAGTTGATCTCAATGTTTTTCTTTATTTTTCTCATGCCTGTCATACACACTGCAAGGAAGGAAAACCTCGTTATTATTCTTGTTATTATTTTGCTTGTTGTGGCATTTCACTCTCTTGTTTGCATTTAAACTCGTCCTAAACGTTTTTGCCTGGCAGGTTTCTCCAGCATACATTGTTCATCCCAAGCAGACAGCGTTCCTGCTTTATGGGCTTGCGGTGACGCCAATGTCGTCACCGGCGGTGAGTCAAAGGGCATACCCAGCAATGCTGGGTGATTAATTGTGTTCTCACCATGGCTGAAACTACACGGCTGATGTAGACTGGGTTGTTGCGGTACAGGTAGTCCATCCTCTTATTGCGTTGGTGTTGAGGGCTGACATTGAGCAAGTTGAGACACGCCTCCAGGACGCCTGGCTCAAACTTTGCAGGCAGAAAGACAAAGAGTGACAAATGATTCATTTGGCTTATACACGCACTGTATGATGTAGAAAATGCACTTTTTGTGTTGTCATACCTGGTCCAAGGACCATGGTCTGGACACAACGTTGGTAGCCGTCCCCATGAAGAGCAAACTCGAGTCATTCTGGATGTATTCCTCCCTTTGGTCCTCGAAGGGAATGTAGACACTGTCAGCTGTGAATACGTAAACAGTTGTCTTGACAATTCATTTACATTTGTTGTGTTGATATTTTATTAATAGTCGACTGTAATATATGTAGGCGGCCGGATGATCCAGTGGTTAGGGCGTCGACCTCACAGTGCAGAGGTTCAATTCCAGCTCCGGCCTGCCTCTGTAGAGTTTACAACAGTTTTCTCGGGCCTGCGTGGGTTTTCTCCGAGTACTCCGGTTTCCTCCCACATACCAAGAACATGCATGGCAGGCTGATCGAACACTCAAAATTGTCCCGAGGTGTGAGTGTGAGCGCGAATGGTTGTTCGTCTACGTGTGCCCTGCGATTGGCTGGCAACCGGTTCAGGGTCCCCGCCTACTGCCCGAAGACAGCTGGGATAGGCTCCAGCACCCTCCCCGACCCTTGTGAGGATAAGCGGATCGGAAAATGAATGGATGTAATGTATGTATACTTCAAATGCTTTGTACTTTCATGTAGCTGAAACTGTAACAGGACTTTGAATTGTCTAATGTACAAAACATGTTCTACAAATGAATTTGCTGCCTTGCCTCGCCAAAATAAGAAACTTATGAAGTGGCAGAAAGTCACTGTAACAAAGGGGTTTGGGTGGGGCAGTCTTCAAGTGTCTTCTTCATGCCACAGGTGTACTTCTGCGATGTCGAGACACTATTGCATGACTAGCACAAAGCATTTAAAGGGTTGATTGGACATGAATGAAGTCAGCTATGACCACTCCCACGGCAGTGTCGCCTTACCTCCTGAAGAACCTCTGACCTGCACTAGTGATTAAAATGATCAACATCGGGTTTAACAGACCTTCAAATATGGATATTTTGATTTTGGTATTTTTCATACTATTGGATGGTATATTTATACAGTACTACAATTTAAAAAAAAGAATAATAAAGCATTTTATTAATTAAAAATGTTTGATGAAACGTTTTTAAACAAAGTTTAAAAAGACTCTAAATTACACTGACACTGTCAGGAAGGTATAAAAAAATAAATACAATGATGATAAACGATTACACTGTTTAATATAAAAATAAATAAAATAATACAACATTTATCATTGTTTTAGCATGATGAAAGAGAAGTAGCTCAGATTTGACCTTGTCATTAAAAGTAGCGGTTTTCCAATCAGGGTTCCTTGCGGCCGATTGCACCCCCGATCACACATGAGTGAGATTGGCCGATAGAGATTAGCTGCACATTTTCAATTTCACACCTACTCACTGATGATATTTTGATAATTGACTAATTCATTAATTTCATCTTTAAAAAAACCGTACTCTATCCAAATTGAATCCCTTGATTATGCAAAAACAAATACAAGACATTATTTCCGATTGACAGTGCAGAAAATGCACAAACAATGATTGATTATTGTTGAGTGACTGGCTTGGTCTGCAACATGTACACTAACAAGGAAAGGAAGAGTAAATGCAACACTGTACACATGCTGGTCTCGAGTTGGCTGCAGGCTGCAAAAGTACAAGCTGCGAGTGAGGCAATGACCGACATGTCGAACAGTTGCATACTTTGCATGCAAATCCCTTAATCACGATCAGTGGCCAAACGATCGGACCACGAATTAATCGGTACCGGTAATCAAAACGTTGGAAATGGTTCTATTTCCAAAAATCTATCTATTTTTGGAGGTCCAATGATGAGACTGTTTGCATATATCTGCATACATTTGTTTTTGGGTTTTTTTTTTCAGAATCATACAGTATTATGAGAGAACTTAAATAAAACGAAGTAAATGTGACCCACCATTACACCAGGGGTTGCAGAGTAGGATGAATTTGCTCGAAGCGTGAAACTTCTGCTTGTCTTGAGCGAATGCCGACACCTTAAAACTGTAGCAGCCCACCGAGGCCGAAGACGGGGCGCATATGTAGACCGATGGGTTGGTCACGTCCAGGCCTTCGGGGTCCATAAAGGCCGCCCAACGGGATGAAGGAGAGTTTTCAGGCAAAGTGACGGGCATGGTCACGTACAGGCGGCCTGAGGAGAGAGAGAGAGGGATCCACATTTTGAGACATTTTCAATATAACAAAAACACATTCAATATTATTGGTTTTAAGAATCAATATTCATATACTGTATACATTACATTGTGGTTTTTGTGACCTAAATACATGAATGTAAATATCTATATACATATATATTCAACTCCCTTTTCATGTCAATGAACCATAATTTATAACTTAAGTTGGAAAATGCGTCGCCGTCAGTTTTTTTTTTTTTGTCTTACCTTCCTAATTTAAATAAATAAGACAATAACGAACAAAATGTCCTACCGAGCATAACTTTCACCCTCAGCGTGTCAGCGCTGGGGTCAAAAGGGCTGTTCTTCATGGGCAGGCTGACCCTGAACGGCGCCCCTCTTCGCACCACCAGAGTTTTGGAGTGGCTGAAGCCGTCCGTCCGGTGGCGCTGCAGGTTCTCCTCAATTTCCAACTCAACTTGCATGCTGAAATCTGCCGGGAGACAATGAAGATGAAAAGAAACGTTTCTGCTTTTATAAAGGGGAGACTGACAGCTATAGTTCACCGTTAAGTTATTCTCGAGTCAGGCAATGTACACACGCTTGCGTGACATGACAGTGATTCCAGCTTTTAAATGCCTTTGCTACACCCACCTCCAGAATTCCATTCGGTGAAATTGCAACACATTGACGTTTCCAACGAAAACACACACACAGGCGTTATGCACACACCTCTAAATTGCTGCAGGGCAACACCGACACTCACTGGCTTGTGTTATGAATCTTACTCATCCAACCGTTGTCATATTTAAAGTGAATCAATGTGGCGACAACAAACAAGACTTTCCAGCTGCTTTTGGATCACACACTGCTTCTAATTATCGAAACTAATCTGATCTAGTCATACCCATACGCTATTATATTGACAGAAAGAAGCCATTTGATGACAATCAGATGAACCATAATGACACAATCGGTTACTTTAAAAAAAAAAAAAAAAATTGTGTTCAACTTGTATTTGAATTGTATTTTGCACCATCGAATGTAATGGCAATTCAGTGTGGCTTTTTTTTTCGCTTTCAAATAATGCTTGACTTGTATTTTTGTTCGGAAATGCCATTTTCCTTGGATTATTTTTGAGTGCACACTGTAGTTCTTTTGGGCCCATTTGGTATTCATTTGCCTGTGGTGTCACATTTTTTAAAAGAGACAATCCTTGACAGGGAATCAATTAGATCATAGCAAATTATGACTCAATTGACATTCCCGTTTTTAACATGGGCTTATTTTGAATTAATATAATTTTATTTTATCTGCACAGATATTTACGTCATTTTGACTTTTTACGTTATTTTGCACTGACATGGTATTCGTAGAGCACTGTAACTTTTTCTTTTTTTTATATGTGGAATGCAGAACCCATGATATTCATTCATTCATTCATCTTCCGAACCGCTTTTATCCTCACTAGGGTCGCGGGGGGTGCTGGAGCCTATCCCAGCTGTCTTCGGGCAGTAGGCGGGGGACACCCTGAATTGGTTGCCAGCCAATCGCAGGGCACACAGAGACAAACAACCATGCACGCTCACACTCACACCTAGGGACAATTTAGAGTGCTCAATCCGCCTGCCATGCATGTTTTTGGAATGCGGGAGGAAACCGGAAGAACCCATGATAGTAGGTGTAAATTATATTACTGCATCTCGTCCATGAGCCAAGATCCTGATCCTCATGAGGGTCGCGGACGTGCTGGAGATGATCCCTCAACTGGTTGCCAGCCAATCGCAGAAAAACACATTTTGACACACTCACACGTACACTCACTGTGAGGCAGACGTGGTAAACACCGTGACACCTGGTGCATCTCAATGAATTAGAATATGGTAGAAAAGCAGGTTTATTTCAATAGTTTAATTCAAAATGGTGAAATGATGAATTGATTGAACTATTTTTTAGGCTACTCTAGACCTGCTTTATTAAAATCCATTTTAAAAACTTTTAATGGTGACATTTCTTGAGAAGGTGAATTGTAGTTTTCATTTAAGATCAAATTATAAAAACTAAGAAAATAATAATTCACTCTGTGTGAAGTACTGTAGAAGTTAAAACATTTTTACTTTCCATGGGTCGTTGTGGTGGTACGAACCCAATTCTGAGGAATTTGGGAGATTATCCATCCATCTCTTAATCCATTTATCCTCACAAGGGTCGTGAGAAGTTCTGGAGCCTATCCCAGTTGTCTTCGAGCAGTAGATGGGGGCACCCTGAACCGGTTGCCAGGCAATCGCAGGGCACACACACAGACGAACAACCACCCGCGCACACACTCACACCTGGGGATAATTTCAATGCATGTTTTTGGAATTTGGGAGGAAATCAGAGCACCCAGAGAAAACCCACACAGGCACGAGGAGAACATGCAAAATCCACACAGGAGGGTCGGAACCAGAATCGAACCCTGCACCTCTGCAATATGAGTCCAACGCACAAACCAGTCGACCACCGGTACGCCCTCGGTTGAAGATGATTTTCAGATGGTTCTATTCTGTTTTTACATATGTTTAAAACATCCCAACTTCATTGGAATTGGGTATGGACTTCTAGAGACAAGTGTTTTTGGTGGGTACAGTATAAAGAACGGTTGCAATTGCTTCAGAGGAAGTCAGGAGGCAACAAAATACCAGTTGAATCAGTCTTTTAATAGTGTGATGACAGTAAATAAATTATGTACACCTTAAATTAACAAATGGAACACCGTCCTGGCATGAATCATGTACTGCCCATTACTCAAGACAAGTGGTCCACCACGTAAAACCTTCATTTACGAGCAGCAGTCCTGGACTTGTTATAGACCAGGAAGTCCGAGATGTCGTGCCACACATTGCTGTCGTGGTAGAGGTAGTTCATGGACGACTGCAGCGAGGGTTGGAGTGTGTGCGGGTGGTACTCGAAGAGCCACAAGACCAGTCCCCACACCAGAGTGGCGAAAAGCGGGAAGGGGTCTCGTTTAGGCTGTGGGACCACTCCTTTCTCCACCGCCAGCCGCGACAAGGCAAACAGGATTCGGGACAGCAAGTACATGTTGATCTGGAACCACGGCAGACCAGTGGAGGTGATGCGAGATGTCAGCAAATCTCGCAAAATTTCTGATTGCGGATCAGATAAAACACAAATTATGCAAATGTGGTTCCTTTTTTTTGCGTTTATGTGACCCCAGTCAAGTGACTTCAAAGGAAGAGTGTCCCCCCCCCCCCTATTTTAATTGAATATTCCAGTCAAATGGTCAATAGACAAAATATGAGGGGTTTGACTTGACTTTAGTTTTATTGTTGGGTCAAGTGTGACGAGCTGTTCTTTATTTTAGTTGGTTTGAAAGTCAAGTACACTTTTGGCTCATTATTCATTGGAAGGGTGAGTAGTTTTATTTCAGGTTTATTTTCAGTGAAAGGATACGCAATTGTTCTTACTTCCTTACTTCTTCAGGAAGAAGTGGTTTGACTTTATTTTTACATTACTATACAGTCAAAGGGTGATTCGTTTTTCTTTATTATAGTTTAGGGCTGCAACTAACAATTATTTTAACAATAGATTCATCTGTCGATTATTTTGTCAATGAATCAAATTTAAAAAAAAAAGAGTTCAAATTGACAGTGTAGGAATTGGACAAACAAATAGTGAATCATTTTGACTCAATGCAAAGAATGGGTCTGCTTTCATGGAGGACTACAGTAATTAGTCTTGAGAACCTGAAATTCTGTCCATATGGACAAATTTAATTTAAAACAGTATCTCGACGATTAACAGATTATGAAAAATAAGGATCGATTAATTCTATAATCGATTAATCAATTAACTATTGCAGTTCTATTTTAGTTGTGTTATACAGTCATGTGTTGGTAGTTTTACTTTATTTTCATTCAAATAAGTACTGTACTTTTACTTTAGATTTCACTTGTTGAATGTTGAATAGTTTTACTTTATTTTAGTTTTATTTTATAGTCAAAAGTCACTTCATATTGTGACAGGAATGTTTCGATATTACTTTAAACATCACCTCTGGACAGTTAATAAAGGCATTATGACGGCTACAGTGTGAATGTGGAACCGATTAATTCACTTTACATGATCTCCTTTGGGACGTTCTCGCGGAACAGATTCAGCGCAAATTCTTCTGTAATATAATATTCTGAAAACAATAAAGAGGAAGAAAAAAGAACCTGTCATACCTGACTGTTGATGTTGTTATTGTCACCAAACACCAACCATCCTCCTACACAGGCGGCCAGGAAGGAGTGAGACTGCAAACTGCGGCCCTGAAGTTTCTCTTGCAGGGCCTGCAATCCCTTGTAGGTGAACACGAAGCATGCCAGGTTGCGCGAGTGTGTGTAGGTGGCCTTCAAAATGGCTCGGAGTTTTTCTTCCAAACTTTTAGAGGAGAGAAAGAATCACTTCAACTCCAAGAAAAAAAAAAGGAAAAAAAAAAAGCAAATGCCTCAGAAGTGGGACCGGGGAAGGGACATGGTCAGACTAAAACACAAAAACATGTTTCTTCCATCCATCCATCCATTTTCAGATCCGTTTATCCTCACAGGGGCTGCGGGGGGTGCTGGAGCCTATCCCAGCTGTCTTCAGGCAGTAGGCGGGGGACACCTTGAATCAGTTGCTAGCCAATCGCAGGGCACACATAGACGAACAACCATCCACGCTCACATTCACACCGAGGGACAATTTAGAGTGTTCAGTCAGCCTGACATGCATGTTTTTGGAATGCGGGAGGAAACCAGAGTACCCGGAGAAAACCAACGCAGGCCCTGGGAGAAAATGCAAACTCCACACAGGGAGGCCGGAGCTGGAATTGAACCCGGTACCTCTGCACTGTGAGTTTGACGCGCTAACCACTGGCCCCACCGGGCCCGCTTTGTTTCCACTACATGTAAAATACATGTAATTCTAGTGCTTGTTTTAAGCTTCATGGTACCGATAATACCTGTACTCATCTTGAAACAACTCTGCTCCATCTTCTCCACTGGGACACTTGACAATACACAGCTAGAAATGGCAACAATAAACACCGACACTAACTTTAGTTTCCCAAACGGCTGTGCTGCTTTGTATGCTGAAGCTTGAAACTATCCACTTCCCGAAAGAGTTCCCTCTGCCTCCTCTTGGATAAAATTAATCCCTCACTGACAATTGTTGGTTGTTTTTTAGTGTGTGTCATTACAAATAGTAATCGGTGCACTATTTTGAAGCAAAACCGAGCAAGTGCAATGCATTGGAAAGCAGCATCAATCAAGTCAATAAATTGTCTGTTTTTGTCATGTACATTCTAATTCCATTCCAAATGTGTCCGTTCACTGAAATGCTTCAATACTTCACACACTAAAGCAAACATCTGAATGAAGTGATTATTCAATACAGTTCACATGTGCGAAGTGTGCAGATGTACATCTGATTCAGTTGTTCATGATCGTTTCAGGCCTCTACAGAACTTGCTGCTGAGCTGATCATTTGAATCAAATGTGTTGAAGTCGAGAGGAAGATCTAAAACAGGCACGATATGGCTGTCGAGGAAACGGAGTTCCCTACCCTTGGATTAATCGCCACGGTAACAAATGATCATTAAATGTACAACTTGCAATTGACTATAGACAACTGCAGTATCAGCCCCGAAGAGAAAGAACTTTAGTGACATCTTACCTTCCGCTTCGGAATAAAAAAGTCATGACAAATGAGTGTGGTGCTCTGATTTTAGCTCCATATCTGCACACAGAAAATGGCAGCATATTAAGGACAAGTATACTCAAAGTTCTTATCAAACAAACAAAAACACATAAGTCAGTCATCAGTAACACCTTGAATTTAATTACATTGAATCAAATTGAATTATTTCACTCACACAGCACCATTTCGGAAGCCTTTGAAAATAGCCAGAGCTGCTTTGTATTTTTCTTGTTGTAAAAGGTGATTGACAGTATAAAGTAAAATTTTAAGTGTCTCTGACACCGCCATGACTTTTTAAACTCCAGATGAGGGGGACATCAATTCACGTTACGCACGTACAATAACCGGGCGTCACTCTGAAATGGTGCCGTCATGAAACATAAAAACTTTTCCCGTGTCAAGAAATAGCTGTCCAAAGGGGGTAAAAATGCCACGTGACACCAAGTAAAATAACACGACGCCGAAACGGTCGTAATATTCATTCATTCATTCATCTTCCGAACCGCTTCATCCTCATCAGGGTCGCGGGGACGGTCGTAATAATAATGCTTAATATTATATTACTATCACAAGTATTATTCATGAAAAGCTTTTTTCCCGACGCACTCTGTGTGAGCTTTAATATCAATATGAGTCATGTCAGTGATGCTTCGGTGGTGTATTTTTGTAGTTATATCATTTGGACAAACATTTAGTTCGTTGTATTTGCATCATCCAATACTCCTTGTTACTTCTACGTAATAAAGCTTTTCGTTTTAATTTTTTTTAATAGAAAAGAATCTATTATCAAGTGAAGTAGATCATGTCATATATCATTTTATTGAGGTGCAACTGTTTCACTGAGTGACAAAACAATTTCCCCCCAATCACAGATAATCATGACCCTTTAGAGAGGTTTGTGAAATGTTTGTGTAGTACAGTATGAGTGAGTACAAACCCAGCAGCCAAAACATAAAGTACACTGTAACTTCCGAGGCAAATTTTATATATACAGTATATATATTTTATGCAGTTTTGATTGACATGCCATAGTTGACTAATGATTGCAATGGTGTACTGTATAAAGATATTCCACCATGCTAATGCCATTCCTGCTATAATTAACATGAAGGTGGGCAAAATCTCTTATCAAAGACGTGCAGGTGTACCTCATGTTGTTGCCCTGACATAATCAAGCATCACACACAGTCACTGGGATTTATGCAGGTGAAGTTTTTAGGTACGAAACTTCATAGGTAACTGATAGTTACTAACAGTTTGTGGGGTTTTTTTTTGTGTATGTTCTAAATACGGCTGACTCGCAAATTGCATGTAAGGTTGACCCAATAACGATACCCGTTGCCCTATAAAACTAGAGCCGCCCGTGTTATACATTCAAACCACAATCACAAAAAGAATCACGACTTGTGTGAATCATATGTATTTAGATATTAAACAAGTGTATTTCAACTGTGTTAGTCACTGAACACATTAAATACTCATGATTCTGTTTCTTGGTCATCTATCTAGGACTATTTTATAGACTTACACAAAAGACTTTGCCATCACTCAGTGGGAATAGGACTTATTTTACAAATCGGATCGCACAGGATTGTTCCCACTTCATCATCAGTAACATTTTTTTAGGCCAAGTATTTGCGATTTATCCACAGATTACAAGGTCCAAAATATTACATAGGAGGTGTCCCTTTTTGAGCAAAGTTTGGTCTTATGAAATAAAAACAAACTAAACACACACCTAAAATTATTCAGAGTCAAATTGGCACATAAAAGTTGAAACTTAGCTTGTAAAGTGATCAGGATGATTGTTGGTAGAGATACAAAACTATTGCACTTTAAAAAAATAAACTCTCTCCAGGACAATCACACGGTCTTTGCCGCTCACAGTTCATGTGCAAACCATATTCAAGAAAACAGGGAAATGAAAAGTGACAGTTATTTAAAAAAAACAACAAAAAAAAGGAAGGAACATCCTGTGCTACATCTTTAAAATCAGTCCCATCAGAACACTTTTGTTGAGATTAAAGAATCAAATCAAATCTGAAAATAAAATCTGAGTGCATAGTCTTGACGAAGAATCTCTCGCCTGTTTTGCACTCGCACAGCATAATGTTGTGACTTCAGAGCCGATGCAGAGAGTAGCTTGAGAATTGTCTTATTTGGTCTCAAACAGCTTTTGAAGCAACTGTGATTGTATACGGACGATGTGATTTTGGAATCAAAGTAGCTCCCGGCTGTAGAGACGTGAGGAAAAAGCAGCGTGCTGTGGTTACTCCTGCCCGAAACCTTCTGTCTCCTCGATGGCAAACATGAGTTTCTCCTTTAGCTGCTCGTAGCTCTTGTAAGGTGGCAAGTCCAGGCGATTAAAGCTTGGCGGGACAACAGAAGAACAAAAACAACTTGATTATCAGAAATGGTAATTAGTGTGAATGATGTCACACGGTAAATAACTTCCCGAAAGGCAGATTAAACCTTGAACTGGTTGCCACTAAGAAGCAGGGAAACATAGAGAGATGAGCAACCATTCACACCGTCCCTGAGTGGGAATTGATCCCTCGCTGCCCGCACACAAGTCAGGTGAGTGTACCACTACACCAGAGGTGCCCACACTTTTTTGACTGAAGATCTACTTTTCGATCAACCAACCTCCCGCAATCGACCCATTACCACGCACGCACGCATGCCATGATGATCAATAGCCTGATGCTGAGGCATGCGACGCACTTAGGCAGCCTGTTAACGATCGTAGCTCACGTGTACCATTTTAAAATGCTTCTCTCAGCCCTCCAGATTCCCATTCTTTGCCTGCCCCGTCAGTAAATGGTACAAAACAAACTCTGAATGAAAATAATGATAACAATAAAAGATATAGCGCAACAACTCAAAAGCTGCAACTGCAGACTGCTGAGCACTAACAGCTTCCGATGACGCAGTGACACGTCACCGTAGGTTAAAGATGAACTGCTTTATTTTATTTTATTTTTTAAATACCTTTTTGTGAAAGTGAGACTGATAGAGTGATTAGGGTGCAGTGTGCATTAACACAAAACATACATGACTAACATACACAGAGACACAAATGTATGGGTTTTTTTTTCCTCTACACTCCTTGAATCAACTTGGGACCCGTCCTGCACAACACCATCAGCAACTAAACTTTATTTGATTTTTAATTAATAAGGACAATGTTTTCGTCCAGTTTTTTTCTTATTGTCCACAAATATTCATACCAACAAAACTATCTAAAGCAGGGGTGCCCAATATGTTGATCGTGATCGACCGATAGCTCACGGACTCGTCCCGAGTCGATTGTGAGGGGTGTAGAGGGGAAACAAACAATCGAAAAAATAAAAATAAAAATAAAAACTCAACCCCAAAAATGTGTGTGTCTATGTGTGCATTATTCATATGATATATTTTTGTGTTAGTGCGCACTGCACCCTGAGCATCCTATCAGTCTCACTTTCACAAAAAGTATTTCCAAAATAAAATATCATTAAAAAAAGCAGGTCACCCATAGGTGGCCCGTCACCTGCATCACCGGAAGTTGTTAGCTGTCAGCAGTCTGCAATTGCAGCTTTTATTGTTATTATTCTCATTCAGAGTTTGTTTCATGTACAATTCACTGAGGGTACTGGCAAAGAATGGCAATCTGGAGGGCCGAGAGAAGCAGTTTCAAACGCTACACGTACGTACGATAGCTTCTGCACTTAACATGCTGCAGAATTATGTCCCGTGCCTCCGCGTCAGGTCTCCCACTAAACAATTTCCTTTTCATAAACTCACAAACTCTTGTGTCTACTTTATTTTTCTGTTTCGTTCATCTTAGGAGCCGTTGTGGCTGTTGCTCATCATGGCACACGTGTGTAAGTGCGTGCGTATGTGCGCGTGTGCGGTAATGAGGCGATCGTGGGACGTTGGTTGATCGAAAAGTAGACCTTCCGTCAAAAAAGGTTGGGCCCCCCCCCGATCTCAAGCAAGGTGCAAACATTATGATCTTCACTATTATAACCTTTTTCTTTAATGTGACACACCCTGGAAAAAAATGTCACGTGTGATGTGTGGTGTACAATAGATGACCCACAGAGCATATCGCACACATCACAAAACAATCTCTCGAGCGATAATTGACACTCCTCCTCCATTGCAGATGTCTGACGAAATACCATGAACTGACCTGTGAAAGGCACGATGATACCACCCAGAACACACCTCATACTATTGGGATAATCTTCAGCGACATCCAATTATCAGGACTTTGATAACTTTGATCACAAGAGCAGGGAGGGAATGCTCAAATTCATCAAAGTATTGGTATGTGTGCACTGGGCAACTTAAAATGACGACAGCAGTGGGAGCTTCCTCAGCCGAGTCCTATGTGCGTAGTTGTACCAACACTGACCTGTGAGAGGTAGCATCGCGCCACGGGCCAAAACAAAATTCACTTTTACAATACCCCAGGCCACAGGATAATCGCTCATGATAATCATTTATTTGATTCTGATCGGAAGGGGGGGAAACCCCAGGACATAGACAGATTATCAGTATGTAAGTAAATAATAAGTAAGACGGACGTACCACGTGTGGCTTCGTGGAAGCCAGTTCTCTTTGCCCACCTTCTCGATGCAGAACTTCTGCGGGCCATTGCTTCCTTCATTTATTCATTGAAAAATAGGTGGAAAATGTAAATTAAGCAAACAAATAATAATAATAAAAAACAAAGAGAACGTGACGAAGTACCCATGAGGTCAGCGAAGCCGCCGACGGGTAGGCGACATGTTCCGGTCACAAACTGCAGCAGTCGCATCCTCTTCTCATTATCCATCTCCTTTGCAAACTGTAAACAAACACATTGGTGTTTATTTCCAACAGTGTATTATCTTAATTTCATTTGTGTGAGTCTTGGCTGTGCATCTTCCAGTCATTTGTGGGTTCATTTATTCATTCATTCATCTTCCGAACCGCTTCATCCTCATTAGGGTCGCGGGGGGTGCTGGAGCCTATCCCAGCTGTCTTCGGGCAGTA
>CAAKHF010021416.1:0-11932 GCA_901007745.1 Hippocampus kuda
AACACTGATGCCCGAAGGAAGTGAGGACGACAGAGAGACAGTGTGGTAGCACCTTAACATAGTCAACACACACACACACACACACACACACACACACACACACACACACACACACACACACACACACACACACGCACACACACACACACACCCACACACACACACACACTCATAGCACTCATATGTCAAGGGATACAGAAGCCAAAATATCAGTCCAGTGTTATTCTGAGAGACACATGATCTTGTTACATACAGCCCAGCAGAGCAAATTGAAATCTAACACATTTCAATGTACTGTTACTCCCCAAGTGGAAAAAAAAAGCAATTTTGACTTTTTTTTTTTTTTTTTTCATTTTGATTGTCTCAGATGTGCCAATCTGGTATTATCTCATATAAGACCATGAAAATACATTTTGTACATGAAAGCTACATTTGAGAAATAACTGTATTGCGGCACAACGAATAGTTCTTTAAATATGCAGAAACAGCATTTTACTGAGAGTACGTGCTGCATAACAAATGTCAATAACGTTTTTAATAACGCCTGGCAATGTGATGACATTGCTCATTCTTCTCGCCAATATAACATGCATGTTATTACAGAGATTCATCTTTTCAAGCTTCAAACTGATTATATTGTTGATGGCAGGGCACCATCTATTCGTCCATCCATTTTCTAATCCGCTTATCTTCACAAGGGTCGCGGGCGTGCTCGGATAGGTCCCAGCTGTCTCCGGGCAGCAGATGGGGTACACCCTGAATTGGTCGCCTGCCAATCTAAGGGCACACATAGATGAAAAACCATTCACACTCACACTCCCACCTAGGGGCAATTTAGAGTGTTCCATTAACCTGCCATGCATGTTTTTGGAATTGTGGGAAGAAACCGGAGTACCCAGAGAAACCCCACGTAGGCACGTGGAGAACATGCAAACCCCACACAGGAAGGCTGGAGCTGGAATCAAACCCTGGACCTCTGCACTGTGGGGCCAGCTTGCTAACCAGTCTCCCACCATGCCGCCCACAATGGGGCACCATCATTTGAAAAAGAAAGGTTAGGTTACATTTTGGCGGACTGAAAACCAAAGTGACCACTCGCTTGTGAACAATAGTGCCACCATGATAACAGTTGGATTCAAACTTGGTATCATTTGGTTTGTTTGTTTTCCTCAAAAGACCAACACTTCCCAAACGTTTTTCCATGAGCTCATTCCAATAAATACTTGGGGAAAATTTGGTTTAAGGGAAAGTTGGAATAAATAGAAATGATACTCATACATCCTATATCTTGTTCAAAATAAAATGTGCAAAGCCACATTCATGCATTAAATTGAAGTTGTCTTCCCTTTAAGTTGTTTACTATGGTAAAGAAAGACAAAGTCCAAAGTATTCCAATAATAGCGAGTACAGTATTGACAGAGATATCCTCAAGTTAAGAACATGAGCAGATTTCTTCATGCAGCCGGCAGGAATTAGGATCAGATACAGCCATGATGAAATGATCGAGGCAGAGAAGATCCTGCAGCAAATAACAAGGAATTTGAATTCATGACTTCAAACATTACCATATGAGAGAGAGACACATTTGCTCTTCTCGTTTGTACCTTCGCTTCCGAGGCAAGGAGGCATTTAGGAAGTGTGGCTTTGTTATACAGTGTGCCATATTCTGAAGTTGGTTTGGGGAAAATACATATAGTTTTTTGGACCCCCCCCCCCCCCCCAATGTGTTATTACGATTGAAGTTGCTCGTCACCACCCCGTGGTATTTGAAAACATTTGTTTTCCATACATCTGGAGCAAAACGATAAATTAAATTATAATCACCAAATTAAATCATTATGATCAATATAAATCAATATATGCCAACATTAATATACAGTCGAACCTCGCTACAAATATACTGTGAGGGACATAACAAATCTGCATGTTATAATGGTAGTTTGTTGAAACCATTTCCAATAAAATGGCCGTCAACTACGATGTATAATACAGTATGAACACTTCTAAATGTAAAAGCATGAACATGATAGTATAATCATGTCCATTACAAATACGTCTATACATTATGAAGAAGACATTCAGTCAGCAAATGAAAAGTGTCTTCTCCAGTTCAGGATGTGCCACGCCCCGAAGCCGTTTCCGATCATCTTTCAATCTGTTGGCCACGAACTGCGGCACAATTTTGTTGCCATTACGGATGATTGTTGAAATCGTTGACTTTGCCAATTGGTAGTCTTGGCTAAGCTTCTTCTGGGAAATTCCCTTTCGAAAGTGAGAGACAATTTCAGTCTTCACAGACAGAGAGATTTGCTTCCGTTTACCAGACATCTTTTCAGACCATGTGCTCAAGATTGTGCCATGGAAAATGAATGACGTGAAATTGTGACTTTGAAATGTGAACGTTATAAAGGTGAAAATGTTGTAAACGGGGTACGTTGAAAAAATGTTGAACTGTAATCACTTTAAATGTGTTTTTCAAATAGATGGCTATGCACATTTTGTCCAGTATATAGTACAGTGGTGCCTTGAGATACAAGTGACCTGAGTTTTTTTTAAGTATGAGCTGTTGATTGGACGATTGTTTTGCTTCAACTTGTGAGTGCAAACTTTAGATATGAGCGCTGCATGGTGGCATGTGACTCAACTCACTTCACCACAAGCACTGGTTTGGCAAATCAGCGGTAATACATATTCTTCAAAAAGAGGCTTCACACTGTTTATTGTCACTCTCAGCAAAAGGTTACTGTCAAACTAAACATAAAACAATGATAATTAAACATTGTGTATTTAAATCAATTGAACAGCCTCCACTAGCTTAATTCTAACAATGGGAACAACCGTAGGCATACAGGGTAACAATTAGCATCTATGTAGCGGTTTTTACCATTTAAGGAACGAGTATCTGACCATAAACAGGGCAGAACACATTGAGACAGATAATACCGTAGTTACTAAAGCAAATCGGTCCTTTTACAAACATGTGGATATATAAAAAATACACATGGACACAGGTGCAGAACATACAGGATATTGGCTCGACGCTCCGTGCCATCGTGTGTACAGCATATACGTATAAATGGGTGACACAGTTGCCAGCCAGTAAGTTCAATCAATACATCTTCCCTTTAGGGAGAAACAGCTGATGTTCAGACATTTACAGGGTTTTTAGATTCCTTTTATTCATCAACAAGCAGGTTACTGCATTTTTAACTGTAGGACAAATAATTTGTGACCCCTTTCTAAGAGTTGGTCATGCAGTCTAATACAAGTTAAATAAATATTAGCCCCGGCAAAGCTAAAATTAAAAAAAAAGTGTCATACTGTGTAGTCGAGTGCTGCTTTTCCCTGGAAGCTGTTTGCTGGAAATCAAAAAATAATGAAACAATGGAAATAAAATGGACTGCAGACTAACAGCATCCACATCAATCCTGCAATCAGGAGGATGGAAATGTGTCTCAGTTGATCATCTAAATCCAAAGAGTAGTTGGTGTGGATATTTTTAAAGCTAATTTTGAGGTTTGAATTCCAGCAGGGAAATATTTTTATTGAAAAAGTATGGAGAAAAAAACACCCCAACAACCACTTCATTGTCTCTATTATTATTATTCCATGTAGCTTTTTCATCTATATTCCATAGTCCTTTCAATCTTATCGCGGTTTTAGGCAAAAGACGAGGGTTGCCAAGCAACCAACAGCAGTATAAGCCTCGAAGTGGAAGTTACAGATCAGCATTTGCCGGCCCTCAGGACTCTGCACTGACGCAAGGCAAAGGGCCGCACACTGACATAAAAACAAACACACGATGTTCTGTACTGTACTTGTATTTGAAAAACATTGTTGAAGGCCATAGTAAAATCTGATTTTACTGCTTAATATGAACTGAGATGAAAAAGCTACTCAGCAGTGACTTTCCCACTTGCCCGTTAACATGAACTGAAATCGCGCAGTCAAATCTGTTTTTAGCTTCTCCGTCGAGACCTTACTTGTGTCAGAGTGGAATTCGTGCAAAGCGCACTGACAGGCAGTGCCGAGTTCTCCCTTATTGCCTTGCCTCCTATCTTTGAGTTTCCTGCCGGAAAAAAAAGGGCAAGTAAAAAGAAAAGACTCCAAACTCACTAAAATATTCCTACTGTGAAATATTCATCACGTCATTACAGAATATTCTTAAGAAGGTGCATTTTAGCTCTCCCGTATGTCAGCTTTCGTGTGCGCCTCAACCTCCGATCTCAAACGCAGCTTGCTGAATGTGGAGCCAGACTGAACTGATGACACTTCTACTGGAAATATTCATCTTGACACAAACTGACAAGCCAGGACTCCAGAAGTACTGAAGTACTTTCAAATGTATCTGAAACTACGTTTGAACATATTTGCAAGTACAGTACGTTCAAACATACAGTATTTCCAACTATGTTCAAAACAGTCCAGTGTTGACTGGACAGTGTTTGCCAGTCCAAAATGTTGACTCCACATTGGCAGTCCCACACTTGCGTACAGGAGTAAATATTGCTTTTCAATACAATCGCTGATCAAGAGAGAGTGGAATTCCAGCTACTGTTTGAGACAAGGACGAAGTCAGAAAGTCTTAGCAATGAACAAATAGTGCAAAAAAAAAAAAACATTCAATGTACAAAAACTCGAATGTACATCATGGATTATCACGCCAGATCTCAGTAGTGAGCAGAGAAGCTTTACTTTTAGGGTGCTTTCACGTCTGTAAATTGCTTTCCCTGCACTGAATTCTTTGTTGGTTTAGTAAACGTAGTCCATTTCCCTCTGATGTGATTCCACACAACAAACAAACAAACACATCAGGTGACAGTGTTCTCTTCTCCTATTATTTGTGAGCGAAAGGTAAATAAACACAAAATGGTCTACTAGGCTATGGTACATCAACAAATAGAGCATACTCAGGGAAATTTTGCAAGCAGATGTTTCTTCTCACGATTAAAAATGTATGTTTGAACAACATACTATGCCGATGAATGTTAAAAGGAGGCCATGTTCTGCCTGCCAATGGTTCAGTTGTTCTGTTGTTATTTCAGATTGCAGCAATTAAGAAATACTGTATATAACATGGAGCCATATATACTAATATAAAATAGCTTCAATAAAATGTTCAATCGAAAAATAAAAAGTCAATATTGGGAAAAAAAAAAAGTTCGGGGGAAACCCCAACTGCAGCATTCTGTGTGCTGCAGGCACGTGTAACATACAAATGTTGAACGAAAAGTGTGGCTTCGCTTTTTTTCAAATACATGACCGGTCACCTCAGTACAACTCTAGCACGAATATAATTACAAGATTTTTGTGTGCAAAATTAACACTTCCGGATGGATACGGGGCGCAGAAGTCAAGGGGTTCCCTGTCTTTGACGTGCTAGCTCCAGTCTCTTTTAGCAAGCTCCAATGCTTAGCATCACAATGAAATTACAAGTAAAACAATAACATGTCCAATGGCAATAATGAGCGTGCTAACAAAATAAAGCAAAACTAAGACAGTTGGTCAACTATAATGCATGTACTCCAAGAAAATATTCGTTTGCTACACTTATATAGTATGAAGATTAATGTCTCAACGATGGGGTTAAGTGTCTTCCACAAATAAGGCTGCAATGTTTGAGCCAGGGCCATGGATCTAAACAACATTGCACATGAACACTGCATGAAAACATACAGAAAAACATTGTACAATGATCCCTCACTATTTCGCAGTTCGTTTATCGCGGCTTCAGTGCATCGCGGATTTTTTCATACATATTCATAAAATATATATATATATATATATATATATATATATATATATATATATATATATATATATATATATATATATATATATATATATAATTTTTTTTTAAGTCCGCAAAAAGTCCACAAATGGTCCGCGAGAAGCAGTGAAAGTCAGCAAAACAACAGCAAGTCACATAGAGCAACATATACTACAAGTATATATTTACTGTATTTTGTTATTCATAAACTAACCTAACTTATACATGTTTAAATCTATTAGTATACAGCATTAAGTCATGTTAATTACTTCAAAATTTACTTCTACATGCATGTATACCATTAAATTTGGCCTTATAAATATTATGTACATGTACGTATATGGGGGGGGGTTGCTACTTCGCGGATTTTCGTTTATCGCGGGTGGTTTTGGCCCCCATTAACCGCGATAAACGAGGATTTACTGTACATGCTTTGAAAATGTACTATAGTATGAGATATTTTGAATGGTATTTTTCCTCTGGATAGTTAAGCTTTGTTAGAGTTTATCTTTGACTTATTTAATAATTCCTGTTACTTTGATTCGTGTGTGCAGACCTGATAGTTGGTATCTGATAACCAATAAATGTCATATAAATATAAAATATTTGTTGTCATCTTTTAATTGAAGATGTATTTTTATTCATTTATTATTAGTTCATAAGGGTGGCACGGTGGACGACTGGTTCGCACCTCCACCTCACAGTGCAGAGGTGCAAGGTTTGATTCCAGGCTCTGGCCCTCCTGTGCAGAGTTTGCATGTTCTCCCCGTGCCTGCGCGGATTTTCTCCAGGTCCTCCAGTTTCCTCCCGCATTCCTAAAATATGCATGGCAGATTAACTCAACCTCTAAATAGTCCCTAGGTGTAATTGTGAGCGTGAATGGTTGTTTGTCTGTGTGTGTTCTGCGATCGGCTGGCAGCCAATTCAGGATGTATCCTGCCTGCTGCCCAAAAACAGCTGGGATGGGCTCCAGCATGCCCACGACCCTTGTGAGGATAAGCGGTTTCAGATAATGGATGGATGGATGAATTGATGATGAGTGCTGCCATCTCCATCTGAAGCTCCAGCTGGGTGAAGTCGAGTTTTATTGAACCTGACTGGTTCATTTCCCACTTAGAGATGCTGGAGGTTCAGTTGCTTTCTCATCGCAACTGAAACTGTCCAAGTCCCTCTCTTCTGCTTTGGTTGGTTTAAACCCCACCTGAATTTTATTCCTACGTTACATAACACCTGAACAAACAAACCACAAAGGGGGAGAAAATGCCCTTGTTTAATGCCCTCCCCTTGTTAAGATCAAAATTGACCCTACCTCATAAAAATGTTGCTCCTGTGACAACAGGTGCAAAAAGACGCACACACACACAAACACACACACACATACACACACACACACACACACACACACACACAGGACCCTCTGTCTCAGGGTCCGGATAGAGCGAGTACTTTGATATGTTGCCCACTGCATCTCTCTATGCACAGCTCAGCCATAAACTGTGCTCTCCCCATTTTTCCTTCATAGTCTCATTTCCTCCCCCATGAAGGAAGCGTTTTGTTCATTTTGCAGCATGCTTTCGTATTCCTAAATTTCCTGCTCTCCTCTCGCCCTTCGGAATCATTACACACAAAGTGTGTGTCAGAAATGCTGAATGCATATGTGTGCCGCTCTGTGCCGAGATACGTGATCCAGGCATGTGTAGTGGGCATGTGTGTGTGGTTCCTGCCTCCCCATCTTATGACACGTGTTGTGACTCCAACACGATCAGGTCTGGTTTCCATGGTTACCGATGCCCCACTTAAAGCTCCTGCTCCCGCATTTCTGTGCATATGCGTGTGTGTGTGATACTCCTACCTAATTATTCTGCCCATCAAAAGTAACGATTGGTATGATAAGAGCTAATTAAATACATTGTATGCTTAGTTTGGTTTTGAATTTGAAAACACAGCTGGATTGCATAGGCCATCATTATGAATTAATGCGTTGATCACAATGCGGAGGCAACTTGTGAGTCTGTCTGCCTCACAGTGCAGAGGTCATAGGTTTGATACCAAACCCTGGCCTTCCTGTGTGAAGTTCGCATTTTCTCCCCGTTCCTGCTTGGGTTTCCTTCCACTTTCCAAAAACATGCATGGTGGGTTAATTGATGACTTTAAATTGCCCAAAGGTGTGACTGTGAGCTCGAATGGTTGTTTTTCTGTGCCCTGCGATTGGTTGGCAATCAGTTCGGGTGCACCCCGCCTGCTGCCCGAAGGCAGCTAGGATAGTCTTCAGCACGCCCGTAACCCTGGTGAGGAGCAGCTGATCAGATAATGAATGGATGGGTGATTACAATGTTCATGACGTCTCAATTATTGTTTGCTTGCATACTTCCTTGAATGGATGGACTCTAATGCATTAAACATACACACTACTGCCCTTCTTGCAGATTGGCTGCCCATTCACTTGTACTGCTTTTGAGAAAATTTAATTTGAGTTAAAAAAAAGGCACAGCGGAAGGTGTTTTTTTTTTTTATTATTGTCATGGACTAATTGTATATTATTTTGCGTGTCTGTGTGTGTGTTTGTGAATTAAAAACTGCAGTTTAGACATTAAAATACACTTGTACACCTATGTATATGTATGGATATGTGGATTTGCTCAGTTGTCATGTCATGTTTAAAAATTGATAATTCATGGACGTTCTCCCACTTTTTAAACAGGTATGTTTTGTTTCAGTCACAGTGATGTGGACTGGCCATTATCTTCTGACTCGAATGTGTCTGATGCACTTTGACTTTGCAGAATATGAAGAAACATCCAAATGCCTTCAAGGGCTAAAAACCTAAGAATCAGTTCAGTTGTCACAGTCGCATATACAAACAAAGCCCCTTTCACACTGGACAACCAAGCCATGGCTTTTTCCTGCCTCACTGTCCTGGGTGTAGAGTACCGATTTGGAGTGCAGAGTTGAAGTCCTCCCGCAAATTTGTTGGCTTCCAGCATAGCATTGGAGGTGTAACAGAGGCAGTCTGTGCCGAAGAAGAAGCAACCAATACAGACTCACTGCCATGTGCCTTTGTTGTTGAAAGCAGTTGTCGATGGCTAAGACACTGGCACGAACATTGCCACAAATCTGCACTCACCTCAAAGGTACTGAAACAGTGAAACTGATGGTTGAGTAAAAGCACCTGTGGCTCAAGGCAAACTGTGGAGGAATTTATACTATCTGGACCTGGATTTCCATCTCTGTTTAGGTCATCATCTAGCTATATGATGAAAGCTCTCCCAATCCATTTGATTGTATCTTTCTTCTGCATGTCATTAACTGTTGTTGTCAGTAATTGCTTGTGGGTGTTACGGTTTTGCTTACGTTAAGCACATTGAGTTGCCTTGTGTATGAAATGTACGAAATGAATAAAACTGCCTTGCCTTGCCTTTAAATAGGCCGGTAAACGACAAACGAAATGTTCTATCTTACGTACCTGTATATAAAGTATAAAACTACTCATATACTTTTTTAAATTGTTGTTTTGCGGACTTAGACTGAAAAACAATGTGTTGAGTTTATTCAATTTTATTTCATCAAGTGGTCACACAAAATAAGATCTGAATCCAGATACATTTTGTAGTCGCCTTTATTTATTTTTTTTTTCTGTGTGCCTAATGCCTCTATTTTATCAAAAAAATGAATTTGAAGAATTTTTAGAAACAATGAGCAGCTTCGGTACATTGAGCATTTTTTTTTTTTTTTTTTTGGAACACACCCTGCAACATTCGGTTTCTGTCAAACACAAATACACGCAGAGAGGAAACTCCTCCAGCGTGGGTGTTCAAAATAAATGTTGATGAGTCATCTTTCAATGAGCCTTGCCGGTCTTGAGCTGCTTGAAGTCTTTCAGCAGCGCACAAAGTCTAGTCGTCTGCAAACATAGATTAACCTTGCAGTATAAAAGATTCCTAAAAAGTGAACTGCTAAAAATGTGCCTCAGTAATGTCACAGGAATATATGCATGTCGTCTGATATTGATTTAAATCAAATAAAGTAATGCAACGATCATATATGGGAAAATGACCTCTGAATGAAAGGTCAAATGGAGAACAAGAACCAACAATTTATTCATCCCTGGAGAACATTTATGGGTAAATCCCTACTGTGATTTCATCCATGAAGTCACCCAGTCAGCCTGAGTATGAATATAATATTGGCACTTGCAATCAACTATTTGGTCAAATGTCCTTGAATATGCAATGTTGAAAATGCTTAATCAATTCTTCCTAATCAGAAGGATCGATCCAAATTAAACCATAATTTGACTTTACATTTATGCTGAACTGTCATTTATCATGTAGGAATTGTGAAATGTTGCTTCACCTGTAAATGATTTTGATGGTAAATATTTGAGAGTTCTGTTGCCAGAACACACTTCAGCCATTCTATATCTTGGGATTTTGAAATGGACAAGTTCAAATCCTCTTTCTCGCTTCCACTCAACAATATTGCAAAATAATGGCGACTGAAAAGTCAAGCTTTAGATTATTGGCCACAGAAGAGAAAAGGCAAATTTTAATCATCAAAAAGTGAAAAGAAACACCCGTGATTGCCAACTCTAATTGCTTCCTTGCTTCAGAGTTAAAAAGATTGTCATGTGTCAAAAGATTGGGTTGTCTCTTGTTAAGGCTCAGAAATTGCTTCATCATTTCAAAAATTCAAAAAAAGTCACTGCTCCATAAAAGTTCGGCCAAAGTCGGATGTCGAGCCTTTGAATGAATTTCATGTAACATGTTTTTGATAAAAATTAATCTCTGAGACTTTCATTGTCAGAAAGCGAGACTTTTTACCCTATAAAAATAGCGCGAGGATCAATCACAGTACAATACAGATCGAGTAGTGGAGTGTTCAGAATCAAAACATGGCTAGCCTTTAAATCAGGGGTCCCCAACCGCCGCGCCGCGGACCGATACCGGTCGGTGGGTCATTTTGGTGCCGGGCCGCACAGAAGGAATAAATAACTTACATTCCTTCTGTTTTGTTCATTTTGGAATCTGAAAGATGTTTTATTTTGAAAAATTACCGGATTCTCTGTTATATCAGTCGACAGTATGTCATTCTTGACTCAGGTGAATGCGCGCTTCTTGATCACGTGATAGGTTACCACATAAAAAACAAACGTCTTTGAAATGTTTTTTTGGGAAGAGGGGAAAGGCCCAGCCAGGAGACAGAAGAGGAGTCTCCGACTTTCAAGAAAGAGAAGGCTACATTTAAAAGACAGTATCAGGAGTCCTATTTGTATTACGGCGTTATCTCAACAGGAGATTCACACGCACCAAGCCTACTCTGCATCATAAACGGCGATGGTGAGTCGTATTTTTCATGCACTTTTTATTTGCGGTGTATCTTATTTTGAAGGCAGGTTTAAACTTTACAGTAGCGACCAGAGAATGTTGCATCCAGGTAGGACGTTCCTCGTGTCATGATTCGTGTTTATTATTGTTTCGAAAATACCACTTTTCATGCAGGTCATATCATATTATATTGTTGTATCTATCCGGCCTTAAAGGCCGGTCCCTGAAAATATTGTCTGACATGAAACCGGTCCGTGGGGCAAAAAAGGTTGGGGACCTCTGCTTTAAATTACTGGAACAGGACTCGCATTCGGAGTCAGCGGCTGGCCCCTTTGAGATGCATTTCAAAGTATGAATGAGAGGAAGCTGGTTCACTCCCTGTCCACGACTGAGGTCCACCACTCTTGAGCAAGGCACTTAAGCCTCACTGGTGTTGGGGCATGATGCCCTGCTGCAGCCCACTCCCATGGGCACCCCTTCTCATAGTACAAGACAAATTCCCAATGAATATCAATTCCTAGGCATAATTGGCTTTTTTCTTTCATCCATCCATCCATTTTCTGATCCACTTATCCTCACAAGGGTCACGGCGGTGCTGAAGCCTGTCCCAGCTGTCTTTTGGCAGTAGGGGGGGGGGGGCATCCTGAACTGGTTGCCAGCCAATCGCAGGGCTGACAGAGACGAACAACCATCCACTCTCACACTCACATCGAGGGAAATGCTGGTCAATCAGCATGCCATGCATGTTTTTGGAATGTGGGAGGAAGTCGGAGTACCCGGAGAAAACCCACACAGGCCCGGAGAGAACACGCAAACTCCACACAGGAAGGCCGGAGCT
>CAAKHF010021417.1:0-19230 GCA_901007745.1 Hippocampus kuda
AAAAAAAAAAAGGGGGGGGAAGGGGGGGGGGGGGGGGGGGCGACGGGAAAGCAAGTACCAAACACACCTGAGCACACACACCACTTGAGGGGAAGTACATCCATCAAGCACACCAGTCAATCACATACTCCGCCAACTTGGAAATTGTCATTTTTCCACATCATTTGAAGCACGGACACAGAAATTGGAGACCCAGGTTGCGGCAATATCTTCCTTTTCTTCAGTACTTTGTGAAAGGGAGGTTGCCCTCTCCCGACTTCTTGTTTGAGCTCCTTCACCAGATATTCAATAGCATTCAGATAAAGTGCAAATGCAAAGCCACTTCCGAATTATCCATTTTTGGGCAGTGCTTTGAGCTGTTTTTTTGTTTTTTTAATCATGGTCAATCACGACCTGCAGTTGAAACCAAGCTGTCTGTATACCTGTCTGGACAGCACTTTCGCTCCAGATTGCCTTTATTGTCTTGAGATTTGAGGTCAAATTACTGTATTGGTATAAAAAAAATAAAAATAAATAACAGTCTGCTGGGTCTTTGCCAAGCTAACGATCTACGAAGAAAATAAAAGCCTCGCGTAAAAAACCCATCTGACACTAGATGTGAACTGATATTGTAGTCATTGATTGCACTGATTGTCTACCTATAATAAAACCACTTCTTCGGTCCGACTAAATTACGAACCTCATCATATGAGGGAAATAATAGATGAGAATACTTTCACACTCACACTCACACACACACACACACACACACACACACACACACACACACACACACACACACACACCACACACGGAGGGTGCGACGCACCGCTGATTCTGCAATGCCTCAGCCATTCATGACCTCATTTAACTTTATTCCAACTACCAGCGAAAGTGCACCATTAATCAAATTGTACTCGGAAAGCGTTTGCTGCCGTTCCATGAAAGTAAGGGAATGGACTTCAATGTGTGCCTGTTTGTGAGTTCAGCTTCTATTTGGGAGGAGAAAGTGACTCAGTATCCATCATGCTCTCAAACAAAGCACACGCTGCATCAAAAGATGTCACCGCCCGTCTTTGTCAGAATTTAGGTTGCATCCGCGACGACGAGGCACTCTGAGGCAGAAACTCAGCTAATCGGAACACTGTCACTCGTGTCCATTTTATTATTCAGATTGTCGTTAATATTTTATTTGCCGCCCTTCCATTTGCCCACTGCTTGCCTATCAGAGGAAACACGTTGATGTGCAACATGAAACAAGCCAGGGGAGGACAGCAGTGTTGAGAGGAAAAAAAAAAGCGAAAATGGAGCACTTGCACGCATTCAGCACAGACTCAGACTCTTATCGCTTTCAATCCCACTAACACTCGGTGGGGAGCAAATGACACCTTCGGCAATCAGCGTCGTAACAACGTCAGCCAATTGTACGCTTTGTTTGCAATCAATGATGCTCGGCCATCTCATTTGTTTTGGAGTGAAAAAAAACAATTTCATTTGCTAAAACAGCAACCTCGGAGTGTTTTAAGCCTTGCGTGATGTGTGAATGAGTAGAATGTTCCACGGATTTCCCATCTGTCTGCTCGTTCCCAAGCGGATGACTGCAAGATTCGAAGTAACCAAATAAAAGAGCTCATTCCAAATGACATCCTTGTATTTGTGTACTTAGTATGGCGTGTTTGAAGCTGCCTCGCAGATTGAGAAGTCAAATGGAATCCACAAGGGCAGAAATTTGTTTTCTTAACAGATGGTCCGGCTCAGTGAGAGACGAGTGATCGATTGTTACCTGCAGGAAGAGGAAATTGACTTTAACTCACTTTTAGGAGACAATCAATGTTGGAAGATCACACAACTTTCTGTCATGTTGCTGAACATTCACATACAGGCAAGACTAATTAATTTGAAGTGCATCAAGGACACCGTAGAACAGGGGTGCCCAAACTCTTTTGACCGAAGATCTACTTTTCGATCAACCAACCTCCCATGATCGACCTGTTCCCGCGCACGAATGCATACGCACGCACTTACACACGCGTGCTACGATGAGCCTCAGCCATAACGGCCCCTAAGATGAACAAAACAGTGACAAGCGTTTTTGAGCTTGTGAAAAGGATATCACTGCCTGCCTTAGTGGGAGACCTGACGCGAGGCATGCGACACACTTTTGCAGCCTGTTAACGATCGTAGCTCATGCTTACCGTTTTGAAATGCTTCACTCGGCCGTCCAGATTGCCTTTCTTTGCGAGTGCCATCGGTCAATTGTACACGAAATGCACTTTGCCTGATAACAATAATAATAATAATAATAATAATAATAATAATAATTATAATAATAATAATAAAGGCGGCATCGCAAGAGCTTGTGATCGCAAGTTGCAATTGCAGACTGCGCTAACAACTTCCGGTGATGCGATTTGGTTACTTTAATATTTTTTGTGAAAGTGAGATTGATCGGATGATTAGGGTGCGTAAACACAAAAAGTGTATGACTAACATGCACAGAGACACACAAATGTTTGTTTGGGGTGTTTTTTCCCCCTCTACACCCTTCGCGATCGACTTGGGACCAGTCCACGAGCTATCGATCAAGCGTGATCGACGTAATGGGCACCCCTGCCGTAGAAGCTTCGGATGACGCCAGCTGACTTACGGCTCAAGATGGATTTTGAACTGAACCAGTCACCAAGCAATCGGAATGAAAATCTACATAGCACAGTGTGACCGACATGGACTAAAAGCGATAACCCACCAAGCTTTCTTCATGACTGACTGACTAAAATGATGCTCGTTGCATTTTTTGTGTTCTCCACCAAAGTCAGGATACAGGGAAATTCACGAGCCTATTTGCCGTACAGGGGTCCGTCTGGCCCTGCTTCCCTTTCTCAACCAGGATGAAGAATGTAGTCATCCAAGTTTTTTTTCTTAATGAGCAGCCACACAGGCACTGTGGGGGATGTCAGCTCCACAAAGCCTTGTTCAAACAGTTTCTTTTTGATTCTGATCAAGGAGTCGCCGATCCTGTGGGGCAGCCTCTTCGCCGTCAGACAGATTTCTACAGAGCTCAGCAGCCCCGAAGCATCCGTTTCCCATCACCTAACCCCTCAATCATGAACTGCCTGGGGGCATTACAGGCGCCACTTTTCATCGTGGCATCAAGGACTTCCCAGTACATTTTAAAGATGGGAGTCGGAGTGGGAGGGAGTAATTGCTCCTTCCGTCTTTCCCTCAACTTCTCTCAATTGCGACTTAAGTTAATGCTGACAAAGGAAAAGATTTGCGCGTCTTTTTTTTAATATTGTCAGTAGATTCCAAGTTAATTGAAAAAAAAAAGGTGCTTCAATTCCAAGAGGGAGCACTTGACAGAAACCAAAGACAAGAACATTGACCGATATGCAATTTGTGTCATGACTGGAAGATCATAGCATTTAGTCATATTGGACTGATGCCATGCCTGTGCTGCTTCAGCCTTTGGGGGTGGGAGGTGGGGGGGGGGGGGCTTACTAGGGAATTTGTGAACAGGCACTATATTCAGTTCAGACACTTCTGTGGTATTTGGCTTGATGACAACTTCCAGGTTAAGACGCTGTAGGAACAGGAATCAATTGTGACTGACAATCGTCTTTTGTTAGCACTCTATTAGGCGACGGCGGTCGGTAATCGAAACAGACACGGATCTCCTACACTCGTCACTTTTCAACGAGCCGTTTCGGACAATAGAGAGTAAAAACTATGTTCAAATTTGAAACGTGGTTCTCTTGTCCAGATCAAAGTAGGGACATGCACACGGTGCATTTTACATCTAGAACCTATTTGTATACACTGACTTAATATTGAACCACTGTTGCTCTGGAAAAATGCGCTCTAAGTTGCCAATCAATTGGACGATGTTTTTGTCACAATGTGAAATATAATTCAGACTTCCGAGTTACATATCAAGCCAGGAACGGAAGGTGGTTCTGACAACAGCACCTGACTCAGGTTGTACGGTTCTATGCTTTGGTTTTTGTGAACACTGGACCCGTAGTGTTCACATTTCAGCTACAGAGACCCAAACCACACCAAAAGTCATTTTCAAGGGGACGGACAACCACCTGTTCAGGTGGTCTCGGTCTACTTATTTGGTGCACACCAGGGTTCGTATTGTGGCTCTCAAACAAATAGCGCAACAGATGTTTGTTTCAACTGAATCAAACCTCTGAGGTACTCCCAAAGAAATGACACATTTGAGCAGCCAGCCAGTAAACGTTCAGTCACAACTTCTATTTGATGTAACTCGTGTAGCCTCAAGCTGAGAGGAACTATTAAACCATGCCTTGCTTTTGACTGTGTGACCTGTTTACAAAGATCTAGATTCGGGCCTCAAAGGTCTTCTCTCGTTAAATATTCCATGAACCGCTCCCAGAAGACAGAGAGGCAGCTGGAGCCTGAAACAAAACACCAGCTTCGCATCTGCCAAGGCCCTAAAGACTGATAAATCGAGCTTCACTGGAGGTTTAGGTAGGAGAAGGAGGAAAAGCAGCCCTCAAGTAGTAATTACACTTGTGACCATTATTCTTGTCTGACCAGCAAACCTCCCTCCAAGGAAATAAGTCTGCTCCCTTGTATTTACTGTATGGTTGAGGGAAACCTGACACTACACTGCAGTTACTCCAACAATACATATTAGACTTGTCACAGAGCCAGACCACCAATGGAGGGCTCGCAAAGTGCTGCATTGTGGATTCAGTGAAATGCAGCCTAATCAGACCGAATGACAAGTGCGTAAAGAGAGAGAATGAATGATCCATGGCGGAACAAAACACGGAGACACTTGTGTTTAGAAGCTATAATTAGCCTCTCAAAACCTTGCCGCACGCCAAAGCATCGAATGCATCATCCGGTGGTGTGCGTTTCTGTGCGGTGTTACTTTGTAAAGGGACACACCATTAGAGGCACTTCATTTATCACTTTATGCTAGCGAGGAAGAAGCGGCGAGAAGGTGTCATGACAGCTTTATTAGTCCACTATTCCAGACTTCCATTAGCACACCTCACTCGAGGAGAACAACAGATGGATGTGAGGGTGTTTTGTAGACACGAGCGGTACACAAAAATACAATTACCAGCCACTTAAAAAGTGTTTTCACGCACTCTCGAAGGTTTTTGGCGCTCTAAGCGCGGCTTCCAACCGCTATTATTTTGCATTAGAATTGTGTCACACACACTCAACTCGGCCACTTACTGAGGTGGATGTGAAGTCAATGCAGTTTTCGCTATGTTAAATGACTGGCACAAAATGATTTATTGGCGTGTTTCCGCATAAAGTGAACAAATAAACAAAGCCTAGAGGAGCGTGTGAAAGCATCGCCTCCTTGGCAGAGGCAGTAACAGATCAATTGATTCCCCTCCTTCATAAAGTCACAGCACACGCGTCTTTAACTTCGAAAACAGGGAAGAATGCAGGCGCCACTTAGCCACTGAACAGACGCCGACTCAGCTAGCATGCCGTCAGGTAAGAACAAACATTCCATCCTAACAAAGTTATTTTGGAGTTCACAAATGATTGCTGACCCGACTTACTAAATATGCATTTGATACAATGCCAGATGGCTTCTCTTTACCCATCCTCTTTTTTTCCTTTTCTTTTTTCTTTAACTCTGATGTGCTAATGAGTCTGGAACGAGGTCGCTCTCATCAAACCACATGATCCAATTCCAATGCTCCAGAGTCCATTATGAACCCCCTCTGCCCCCCGCCACCTCCATCATATTTAATGTCTCAATGCCTTAATTCTCTTTGCGCCGTAGAAGTACATTGCAGACGTAGTAGACTTCTGTTATTTCGATGCTTTCCTGTAAGCAACCATTTAGGCGATGACGGATTATGATGATCGTTTGCCAGCTCCCTAAGCCATCACCTTGCTGTGGCGGGCTTGCTTGTGTGTCCCAGTGATCCGAGCTGCGAAGTTGTCGAGGGCATTGTACCCCTGTTAAGGACCAGGTGACATGAGGGACCGGGCAAAGCTCGGCTAAATCTTTTGACGATGACACTTTACGGAGCTCAGTTTGACATTTTATTTCGGTTATGTTTTAGGGGTACATTCAGCAGTTTAATTGAACTTCTTTTCAATTCCGCATAGAGTCCAAAATGTTGACATTTTCATGTTAGTTTTAGATTGTTTGTGTGTATAATGACAATCAGGTTTCGAAGTGAGCCTAGCGGTGTTAATCACTGCTCGGTTCATTCACAAAAGTGTCAACATCTCAGACTGCAGATAATTGGCTTGGCTGCTGCGTTTCTGTGTCCGTCTTCAGACCTGGAAGATGGGGTAGCCTACAACACTAACAAATGTAAGCAACAGAAAGCAGTTTTGACTTTGCAATACATTTTCATAAGGAAATCTCTCTCAAAATGATCGCCAGATTCAAGACTGGAAAAATAGACCTGATGCTTTATCCAGAGGACTCGTGAGAGACATTTCTGGTTGGACACAGCGAGGCACTCCCTGGGAAATTTCGGAATGATTCTCTGTGATTATCTCAGGTACATTAGTTGAGGTAACACACAGCACAACAGGCACAATGCCAAATACCAGGATGTAAAAGCCCACGCTTTCACCTACACACACAAATCTATGGTTCACCAAACAACCAAATCCCCGTAACTAAAACAAAAATGCTACTTATTTACCGTACTTAAAGGTAGACACGAGCGGCGTGACCAGGAGAATCAGCCAGCGAGGCCACTTTTCCACTCGCTGTGCTGTGTGATGTGTCCTAGAAAGGTAAGGATGAGCCACAGCAAGGCACCCTTAGAAATTTTGATGACAGCATGAGTGGATCCACTTGTCCAATATCTCAAAGCTGCAGATTTGAACAGATAATGTGAATTGAGTTGCTCCTGGGGCAAAATCTTCCCTTCTGTCGCTACTTCACCTAGAAGAGCAACTTGGTAAATTGGAGCTTCAGATCCCGTTTCAGTGGCTGACTTCAAGCAGCGAGGATACCGAATCATCTGAATGAGCACGTTGCTGACATTTGCAGCTCGCTCGACCACAACCTTAAAAATGAGAAAAAGTGCTTACAAATCGGTCGGTAAAATAGTAAATCATTCGATGGGGAGGACGAAGGGGTGTAAATGTAACATATGGTCTGTTGTGTTATAATTGTGGTATCTATATTTTGTAAACACCGTCACCGGGTACACCTTTGCATGTGATCCATTCCAGTTATCCGCTATAGTTTTTCATTCAGCAAGATGTGTACTAATGTAAATGTAGCTTGCGGAGATATAGAACTGCACTGGATGATACTCGGTACATGTACTAGTAAGGCTTTGGTCGAATGATTGAGTTCCATGAAAGTGAGTGTAAAGTCAACGGCTTTGCCGGTGGCTATGAAAACTGAGCATTGTCGTTTTCAGATGTGTTTTATCGGAATGTGAGCAGGTACCGAATGGAAAGGCCAATAAAGTTAGGATGTAATTGTACTCCAATTGTTGTTATTGACCACTTGTTCAGTTTCATACATATTAGGGCCAAGCTGAAAAGAAAACTACGACTTGGTACGAGCCACAGAAATACTTGAAGTTGAGAGGGCGCTGTCTGCAAGGATGCATCTGCCATGGATTATCTTCACTAGACTGACAGCAACCACTTCTCCCATGTTGACTACCCAACTACTCAGGATGTCAAACATTTTCTCCGCTATTTCAGAAACCTCCAATTTGTACCCATAGAACTACAGATATGAAGTCATTCAAATGCATTGCTCTATAAGTTCTTTTTTGCATGGACCGTAGCTGATAGAAATGATGCAGTGTCGGTTCACAAGTTCAAATTGGCAATTTACTAAACTAATGACTGCCTTCAAATGAAACATGTTGACTGTGGCTGTTTGAAACATGAACATAAGCACTTTATTAATGCAGCATGTGTCCCTCCTTCCTCGGGCATTCACTGCACACACATTTAATTGAGATTGGAGGTTCAATTTTACACCTGGTGAGCGCCTCCAAACAAACAGCCTGCATGCAAAATGAGTGCTTCTCCGTTAAAATAAAGGCAATTCCGTCGCGGTTATAGCGCTGCATACCCACTGTTATTTTAAAATCTACTTTTTCCTCTAGCTGCGGCCTCTCATTCTCTATTAACGCTCTGTCTGACAAAACTGAGACAACATGAACACCTTCACTGATAAAGTTTCCTCAGCTGTGAGTGCCAGTGAGAAATGAGAAACCCAAAGGACCCAATGCCGGTTTCTATGAAGTTCCGGTCCTTCCTCATCCAAACTCAACAGCTACAACTGCATATTGCATGAGGTCACATAAAAATTTCAATAGATACAAATATAGTGCTTAAAAAAAAAAAAACCGGGAACATTTTCGCAACACTCAAATCTCCCATCGCAGGGCACAGTTAGAAAAACAGCCATTCGAACTCACGTTCACAACTACGAACATTTTAAATTCTTCAATGATCCTACCGTGCATTTTTTTAAATGACTTTACGCTTGATGGAAGCAGAAGTTTTGGTCAATTTGATCGGGGCGCTGGCAGACAGATTCTGAGATCCGCGGACATGTGCGGTGGATGTCATTCTATTTCATTCAAAAACATGATAACAGCATGCAGAGAGCCCTTCCACTATGTCAAAGACTATCAGCACACTCCTGATGCACTGCATTTAAAGCAAATGAGAGGAGCCACTTTTATTGATGTCGAATCAAGTCGGATGTATTCACAGCCACAATGGCCCAAAACACCCTTTTTAAATCCACCACCTTGTGCCGGCTTGAATGTGTCTTTGAAAATACCGCCTCCGCGCAGAATTAGACTGCGCCTCAAGCTAGACTTGCACCAAACACGATAACCGCTCCATACATCTGTCTTGTGGCATAAATTGTGGTCATCTACAAACATGACTTTAGCTTGATTAGCAGCGCTTACAGTTTCTGTAAAAACACGTACGCTAAAATATGCTCAATTATTACGGTACACAAAATGTACAAAAATCAAAGACGATATGCAGAAAATTGTAATTTCTTCATGATATGCTTTCACGTTTTTTTGGGGGTTTTTTTGCTTACCAGTGTAGAACTGCACATCGAGTTTCTCATTTCAATATTCGATTTTGCATTTGTCCTAATACGCATGGTTATAAAGCATAATGCTGTTAGGGGTGGGGGGGGGGGGGCCGAGGCAGCAAGCTGTTTCACCCCAAGTATAGAAATCCATTTTTAAAAAGGCCAGAATTTGTCATCACCAAGAATGTTGAATTGCAATGTGGCTTTGTTTTCTGGATTCATTTACTTCTCAAGCAGGCAGAAGAGAAACTCTGCGCCTGATTGCGGTTGAGATACAACACACACACACACACACACACACACACACACACACACACACAAGCACGCTAATAGAATGTAGGCAATTCATCTAAAATGACTTTGTGTTTGCTTTGTGCTTCAGTGGCCCCCGATGAAATCTGCAAATGACACAGTTATTAAGCCAAAGACACACAGCTCATGTACTGTATACGTTCTTATTACTAATTTATACTATTGTTCACGATTGCTGTTAATTGTCATCAGCTTCACTCTTATTTTGCATTTTGCATTTCTGTCCTCTCACTCGCTCTCATTCCATCTATCCTGCAGGACTATTTCACTGATGGAACAAAAAAAGAAAAAAACAACCCACAATGGCTGCTGCCTAATTAAATAGACAGAGATTAACAGCACAACTAATCGTCACGAAAAGGGAACAGCAGGAGCACAAATGAAATCCACAGTTTGCATTGAAGCGATAAAGAAGACTCACATCAATCGGTGAAATCAGTCGTCTCTTGTTTACGGGTAACCACTCGTTCTCGTACGGACTGAAAACATTTATGGATGTGTGTTGTTTTTGTATGTTCGAAAAAACATCTCCTTGTCAAAACCGGCAAGCCTCTGAAAAATGTCGTGACATTTCAGAGTAATGGGAAAGAATCTGTATCGGTTACCACAGGAACATGAAAACAAACTGCTGGGTATTTGAAGTCTCACTCTTCTTCAATTTCGCATCGGTTCTGTGATCTAAAATATGAAAAGCTAACGTAAGAATTGAACTGTATTGGCAGAAAAAACACACACACTCATTTCTCTTCGCCAAATGCTCCAAAAGAATGTAAATATGCCTCTAAAGTCACACACACACACAAAAAAAAGATCCTAAATCTGATGGTTATTACAATCAAGTGTTCCTTTTGGGCAGCAGAAATTGCCATCGAGCGGTGTAATAAGTTTCAACACCACCCCCTCCCCCAAAAAAAAGATGTATTCTTGCTAAAAATTAGTCAAGGCAGCCACAAAAATAACATTTGGCAAGCGCTCACGTTATCGCTCAGCGGCAGATCGTCCCAAAATATATTATTTGGCACGAATAAAAACTAAATCCCTTTCAAGCCAAGCAAAGCCGTAACTGTTCACAAATCAGTGATTCTTGATATGAAAGTTGAAAAAAAATATGACGCAGGTCGACGAGCCCAACTAAGCCTTCTTTCTTTTTTTTTTTTTTTTTGCTGTCACGGTTTGTGTCTCACGCGCAACGTTGTTTTCTTTGTAACGTGTATTTTTGTCAAATTAGCTTCTGGGATTTGGAAGGTCCAAAAAGCTTTTAGGTTTCCTTTATATTGAACGTAATGGCAGAAATCAGGATCACCAATTAAAGCAGTTATTTGACAATCATTGTAATGAGTACAAGCTAACACTTTTTTTTTCTTTTTTTTTTTAGTACCGGTAGTAGTCGTTTGACGAGTTATTTAGGCGATTTCTCTTTTCCAAGTGTGACATTTTAATATACATACATAAATACATAAATACCAGACATAAATACCAGGACATCTTCTGATTTGTGGCTATCTCTTGTCCGATCGACCATTTTACTTTCATTGTCTGTACAGGCTAGTTTGTTTATTACTTACTAAACCTCGCTTAAGGTGACACACAATGATTCATTCATTTTCCGAACCGCTTTATCCTCACTTGGGCCACGGGGGGTGCTGGAGCCTATCCCAGCTGTCTTTGGGCAGTAGGCGGGGGACACCCTGAACCGGTTGCCAGCCAATCGCAGGGCACACAGAAACGAACAACCATTCGTGCTCACACTCACACCGAGGGACAATTTGGAGTGTTCAATCAGCCTGCCATGCATGTTTTTGGAATGTGGGAGGAAACCGGAGTACCCGGAGAAAACCCACGCAGACCCGGGGAGAACATGCAGACTCCACACAGGGAGGCTGGAGTTGGAATTGAACCCGGTACCTCTACACTGTGAAGTCGACATGCAAACCACTCGAATACCGGGCCGCCTACACACAGTGTTTCTATTTAACTCAGTAAAGTGTTGCATTATGTTTAGGTGGCACTGAGGTGGACTCCAAAACATCATCGGGGGAGTATTGTCTTGAGTTTTGCTTGTGGGTTTAAAGTGCGTCATTTTGCACGACAAAATATGCACATATAATTCCAACACGGCAAGGCGGAAGTCCATCTCGGAGGACTCAGGCTTTGGAACCAGAGGTTTATGCTACAAGTCACACCGCGATGAAATTTAAAAGGCAATTAGTTGTCGGAGAGATGCCCTTGAGCAAGTCAACGATCCCATCCGACAAACGGAACAGGTACGGCACTGTTCTGCGCCCCCTTTCATTCTCCTTGCATGCGTGCATGTCTGCGATCTGGTTCTCGGCGTGGTGTGCATCGCCAATATGCAGCAGAATCTGACTTTCATTTTCCCCTTAAGTAAAATAAAGTAAACAACAGGATGCCTTGAATCATTCTTACAGGCATACATTCAGTCACACCGAATTAATACTCTTTTTTTTTTTTGTCTGTGTTTGTCCATTTTCTGATAAATGGGTTGAAGTTGTTGAATGAGCTCACTCACCCAAGAGGTTTTTCCAGTCGACTGGCTGGCGATCCAACTATCTCCCCGAGAGTACAGAACATCTGACCCAAAAAGTCCTGAGAATGTGGGAAAGCAAAGAAGGGAGGAAATGAGGCAAGTTGGCATTTGCGGAATTTAAAAAAAATGTTTTAAAGGGAGGTCAGATCAGCAGGAATATCCCGGCTGTCTACTTTGTACTGTGGACACCCCTGCAAAAGGTCAAATTCAAAACTAAGCTTCAGTTCAAACTTATTTAGTGCATCAAATTGAAGTCTTTTTTTTTTTGTTTCCAAAAGCAGATTTGCCATCTTGGCATCGTTAGTTCGATACAAACTGGAGGCGTGTCACACAGTAAGCACACTGCAGTGAGCTGTGGACAATAACTGATGCACAACAGATGGATGACATTGAAAGCATATAGTGACAATGACAAACAAAATGATTCATGACCATTTAGCTACTTCAATACATTAACACATACTTGACGCTACTGTGCAACGCATTAGAGTTGTTGTTTTCGCAATGCTGTCATGACCATATACACTCAAGCCACTTTCACATTGCGTTAAAATGCAGCAGTGTCAAATCTTTGTTTTTCTTACCCCCCCCCCCCACCTCCAACACTGCTGTTCTGTACAAACAGCAACTTCACAGGATGTAGACGCAAAATCTGGATTTTCTGCTTTATGAGGTACTATCAGACTATGAATATGTTACGGCAATAACACGGCATTGATGTGGTCATGTTGTTATATGATTTGCAGGATGTCGTGCCACAGGCACAGGCAGATAAATGCCGGATCTCCTGTTATGGCTTTTATTCTGTCCTGATTTGAAATGGAAGTTTAACATCACTTGGCAGATTGTGAACCTCCTCCAAAGAACAAAAAGTGTTCACCAAAGTCAGCGTTCTATTTGTGGGTTCATTGGCCATCTGTTGGTTCGTTAGCAGGCCACTTCCTGCTTCATGGAGGATGATCAACCGACAGGCGATGCCATATGTGATTCTCAACGCATAATGACTCTAAGAGTGGAAAACAAATATGGCATCCGTCGATGTCAAAAGCTTCTCATGAACAAGAAAATTCTGTCAAAAGGAAAGCTATTAACTCATTCAGTACCAGCCAATTCTGGACCAAGTCTGAAAAGACGTTTATATACGTCTTTGGGAGTGAATGAGTTAAGAACTAAACTGCTGGTGGCCTGTAATATATATCTTATCTCAATATTTTTTTTTTTAATCTGAAAAAGCAGAGAAGGCGTTGAACAATCCAGACCAAAGAATTCCTTCTTTGGTGTGTTGTGATGTAATGAACATTTGACCAAATGCGAGCAAACAAAAACTGTGTCATGACTGATCCTAGTCCCTTTTATCGTGCGGCCATCGCGGAACCCTTCAATACCACGAGTGTGTTGAAAGGTTGCACGGATTGCCGCAGTGCCCTTCGGACATCGCCCTTCCTCTCCAGCCAATGGGTGACGGCAGCCATGCATTGTCAGAGGTGAAAGCGATGCTAGCACCTACGTTGAGTTCTGCAGGCTTCCAGAAAGTTTGGCCAGCAGCAGCGACAACAATAACAACAGTGACAACAACAACAACAACAATAGAGGCCCATCATATACCAGATCACATGACACTTGAACTTGAACAAAGTGCTCCTATCGCTGATGAGGTAAGAATGGGAAGACAACATGCTGCTCCGTAACACCCCCCCCCCAAAAACAAAATCAAGCTCAATGGGGAAATCAATGGGGAAAAATGCAAACCCTGTGAATCCAAATACATCCAGCAATCATCAGCTGATGATTTCAAAACAATATTTTGTCAATGCTTTCAGTCACCATCGTTTCCACTTGTATGAAGAAAGCCAAGACAGCACTAAATCAAGTAGTTGAGACGCCAAACGGCACAGTGGTTGCACAAAATAAAATCATCCGGATCCAGATACGTGGTTCAAACGATCTGGATCCGGATCATTTGATTAAATGCCACCACTTAACCAAATAAAATGGAGTCAATTCAACACGCCGTTTATTTTCAGTGATGAGGAAGAAATGGTGAAAAGCATTACATAGTTGACACTTTTCATTGTGACGTCAGACCACTCTTCCTGGAATTACCTTCACATCCGCTTCCTCGATCTGACAAACAAATGCGTAATAGGAGTGACATTGAGCGGAACCATTTACATTAGTCACGATTGCAGAAAGTCAAAACTGAGAGTCCCTTTTCGAACTTTTCAATATTCTACAATTGAGAAAAGTTTGACGTGTTTGTTGTGAAGCGCAGAAAAGTGTCTCCGGAGCCCCATGATGACAGCTTGACTGGCCTTAGCATTTTTGGCTAATCATTTCAGACATAAAAGTCCACACGTGATTTTATGTCCTCGGAGGTGAATATTTAGGCCAGCGTCCTTTTTTTTTAACCAGTAATGAGGCAGGAATAGCCCTCGGCCTGATTGGCAAATCTGTCTGTTAGCTCACCTCTCAGCCGGTATGTTGTCCTACTCCTTTATTCATCATGAGCAAATACAAATACAATTTTTGGAAGTCAAGATAGCACCAGGAAGAAAAGCAGAGGTGGTCTGAAGTCACCGTGAAAAGTCCTTCTACGTGGTTACACGAGAAGTTGTTGAACCATCCTTATGACTCGCATATGAACAGAAGAAAGAATTGAATTCAAAATGGGCTGTTCATGTAAAACTGTTTACATGACGGAAAAAAGAAGAAAAAGAACCATTGCGTATTTGGATGTTGCAACGGAGCAAGCACTAGAAAGGGTTTGCCTTATTCCGTCAAGCAGCAGCAGCAGGCAACCGAGAGCTTCTAATTGAAAACACCACAGATAAAGAGGCTGCTCTTTGTCACACTTGAACTTCACATGCACTATTATTATTATTTTTTTCTCATGCAGCAAGTTATGAAATGAAAATTTGGTATTCAGCCAAAACTGGTCTACACTTATCTGTGGTGTCAAGTGGTATACGTAAATATAATACAGAACAATGTGCACTCACATGTTTGGACAAGTCTGGACTTTTGGAGTCAACATCATACCTGAAATGAAACCCAAAAGGCAAAATGGCCATTTTCTACATGACACAATTGTAGTAAACACGAGTGGGCATATTTGGATCGATTTATACCGGAAGTTCTCTGGAGTTGATTTGGAATCACATCAACATTTTGGGGTGAAAATAAGACACCTCTACAGTCAGGCAACAATCAATTCATGCGTGATGCAAATCTCCTGTGACTTCACCTCAGTGAGGTTTAACTCCACAAGTCTGTTTTGCTGCACAAGTCCTTCTGGGCTTCAGCGTGTGCTCGCCACGTTAGGGTTGTCATGGATTAAACACAGATGACAAATTCCAATCACATGCATGTAAAAGTGGGAATCAATGACAAGAAAGAGGACTCTTCTTGTTTTTTTTTCGAAGCAATGATGTTCTTTTCCATATTTGTCACGACATCTGTAAACCAGCATTAAAAAAAAAAAAAAAAAAATTGTGTCCTGACGATATTTGACCTTGGTGGTGTATTATAAATTTTATTTTTAATGCACGTTGCTCATACATTGAACATTTGTTGTGTCATTCCATTATCATGGGCATCAGGGAATTAACGCACATTTAAAAACAACACCATGGGTTACTATCCAACCCAAGAAAGGCATTTGTCACTTTCCAGATGTGAGCATGGGTGGGCAATGTGATCGGGTTCACTCAGACTTTTTTTTTCTTCCTTCATCCACAATCACGAGCGATGCTTTGATCTCATTTGCATATCATCAAAAAGCAATGAAAACAAGTGAAATGGTGCATATGTGAATTACGAATTAAATGTCCTCCTACACTTTAATTAAGCACGCTTGAACAGCATGCAAGACTTCATCAGAGTTATAGCCTTTGGGCCCCATGGATGAGTATCACAATTTTAGTGGATGTTCAACAGTTATGGCTGCCCAAGAGCCATGAGGCCAGAAACACATCTAAAGGAACTGACAGGAAAAATTGTCAGTGAGTTCTAGAAAGAGCAAGGCTGTCTCTCCCTTCTGGCTTCTAGTTCTCGAATACATAAAAAAAAAAAAAAAAACAAGGTGTCATGGTGCTGGAGAGAATCTGTAGCGACTTCAAATGAAAACAGACTCACAAGTCAAAGCGAAGGTTCTGCTTTTCTTCAAAAAAGTAGTCCAAGATGTACTTCCGAACAAAATCGGGGTTGAGGGTATTGTCGATCACTTCGGTTCTGCCAAACTGCAAATAAAGAAAGACGGAAGCATGTTAGGAAAGCGGAATAGTGGACCACTCGAAAACTTAACATGGTTTTTCAATTTGGGATCTTCTCCCTGGTCACACACTTGCAAACACCTGATCTGTCAGAGGCTTGATTAAGGCGAGTGCTCTGACACGTTGAAAAGGAAACCAGGGCGATGTTTCGGGGCTTCTTGGTCCTAAACCATTCCCACGTTAATTACAGCAGGATAAGATTCCCTTGAACACACCCCCCCCCTCCCCAGAGGGAAAGAGGGAAGATAAAGGGGCAGAGGCACTACTTGCAAAGGAAATTAGGGGAAAGGAATGGCTGAAGAAGTATGACCAGGGTTTGGGGGTGGGGGGGGCGGTAGAGTTGAAAAGTTGGGAGGAGAAAAGTTTGTGGAGACTTTCTAATTAGTGGGAATCTCACTGTCAATGTGTCAAAAATGATGAAAAGGGGATCAAAAAGACACCAAATTCAATGATATTAGCATATGTTAACAAGGATATGATTTTTTTTTTTTTTTTACTATTCATATTTGGAATTTGTACATTTGAAAAACTTTCCAAGGTCCGGCAGACTTTTCTTGCAATACTTCAGAACATTTTAAAATATTTTTGAAAATGATGTCGAAATCTTAAGCCACTGGCAAATTTAGTTCTGGTGGTCTCATTTTGCTCACTGCAGATATCAGTGCGGGAAATGCATGCAATATGACATCCTTTGATTTGAAACACGCATATTTCATACATGGCAAGAAATGAGGTTTTGTTCAATGATCTCCCATGAGACTGCAGCAACAGACAGACATTTACCTTGTCAACGCTAGCCTGACGCCACTGCTATGACTGATGTACATTATACGCGCACATCTATCCAAATAGCATACACTTCATAAATTTTAAAAAAAAAAAAAAAACAACACTCATGCTAAAAAAAATTTAAAAAATTACAGCAAAAGCAATAAATATGCTGTAAAAACCACGTGGGGTAATTGTAACTTTGAGTACCATATTTTCCGCACTATAAGGCGCTTTGGAGTATAAGGCGTACCTTCCATGAATGGCCTATTTTAAAACTTTTCATATTTAGGGTGCACCACATTATAAGACGCGAAAATAGAAGCGGCTGAGGTTGCGTTGTTATGGTAATTTGTGGAAGTCAGGTAAGGATCAAATTATTATTTGCAAGTTAGCCCTGAAGGAATGGACGTGCACGGATCATTTTCTAAAAAGGTGGAGTGCAGGCTGTGTTGGAGGATGTGTGCGCTAACCTCGCCTTTTGAAGCTAATGTGAGGATAACAAGAGCACTCGGGGAAGCGCAGGGCTCCGCCAAGGCTCGCTGGTTGCACGTTTTGCCTGGTAGCGCATTTCTTCCATTTTTCTGTCCTGGGAGTCAGAAGAAATATGAGAACCTTCTTTTGTGTTTAGATGGAAAGAGAATAGACGCAGATGTAATGATATTTGACAGATGACTCAAGAATTTGGAATGAGATTTTCCATGAGAATTTTAAACTGCGGCCAAATGCAGAATAATTGGCTCTTGAATTGCTTTGACAGTCAATTTGTATTCCACTCCAAAGATTAGACGCAGATCTGGCTTAAAAAAAAAGTTTGCCATTATTAATGTCTGTTTTTAATGACCGTGTGAGTTCTCATCAAACTGAAATTGGAACACCCAATTAAAATCCAGTGGACAAATGCCACAACAGAAGACAGATTGTACAAAAAAAAGACCAACCAGAAAATCCAAATCCTAGCCTCCTTCATCATTATGACAGCACAACAGAACAACAAACAAAATCTTCTTTAATACCCATTTCAATACATTAAATATATATATATATATATATATATATATATATATATATATATATATATATATATATATATATATATATATATATATATATATATATATATTTTACATTTCCTTCTGTACTGTGTGCAGTTATTTCAATTTTTATTTTTGTGCATGCAAATACTTTTTGTTTTCCTACTTTCTTCCTTTTAAAATGTTGCTGCTGTAAATTATGAATTTGTCCATTGTGAGACAAATAAAGGTTTTCTTATCTTATTTTATCTTATCTTATATTTTCCTGACAAATAAATGTCGACTTCGGCGACTACGAAGAGAATAGAAATTCACTTTCCCTGCACTAGCCAGACGCTGCAAAAGACCCAGAGGTGTTGATGAGACACAGAGCACATGCTAGTGATGAGGCAGGTGATGGCAAAGATGAGCTCCATAATGTGATTTCCCTGCTGAGTGGCAGAGACAATGTCAAGCTCCAGAGTTCATTAGATACTAGTGGGCTGCTGGGGCTGGCTAATGAGAATCTGGCGGTAAGTCTCTGGCTGACACCCCACCCTGGTCATGTCCACACACACACACACACACACACACACACACACACACACACACACACATTGTTTATTTTTCTACCTGACATGTTACATGTTTCTGGAAAATGCTCTTCGCCCTGCTTGTGACAAATACTTGACCAATCCCCCTTCAAAGTCTGCCATTGAATGCATTGATTTCAACTCGTGGGAGGATTTGCATGCAATGCAAAGAAAACAACAACTGAAATTCAGGATGTAGTTAATTAATCATTTATATTTTATGTGATTTATTTACAACTGCTACAATTCTTGTGTGCGCATCTCATAAAGGATGAATTGATACGTATCGCAATACACGAGGTGCGATGTAATTCAAGTACGGTTACATTTTATAGTGGCATAATTCGATTCAGAGAGATTACGATTTGATTCAATTTTGTCAGGCTCCCTTCGAGAGGGTACAATGCAATGAGTTTTTGTTGTCATTTGACATGCATATTAATGAACTTCTTCGTACTGCAATTGTGGCATTTCTTTCAATATCTCTTTCATCACGTCATGATTGGAGGTCAATTTGATGTGCTGGCATCTTTGAAATGAAAAAAAAAATATTCAGATTCACAACATTTTTTGTTACACCCCTAATATGTATATATATATAATTTACATTTTTAACTGTTGAATTGCTGACAAAATTGTGCTCTCTGAGGTAAGCTGACGTCACGGCTGATTTCCCGCATTATTTGAG
>CAAKHF010021419.1:0-13664 GCA_901007745.1 Hippocampus kuda
TTCACAGAAGACTTCTGGTAGAGCTGAACAACTGAGCCATTCAGGGGGTCCTTATTCTTGTCCAGCCAGCCGTTGACGTTGTAGTCGACAGTGCCGGCGTAGTGAATAAGGGCGAAGTGGGCCTCGGCTTTGCCTTTGACTGGCTTTGGCTTCTGGAAGGGGGCACTTTTGCCAATATGCTGGTCGAACAGTTTGTTCTTGAAGGTTATGTCTGTGGCCTTGGGGAACATGCACTCCTCTTCAAGGATGGAGAAGATGCCCATTGGCTGCAATGACATTGGTCGATGGCTGTTATATCAAGCTATTTATTTCAAAGTGAAGAAGTTTTTTCTTGTCTACCTTCTCAATGAGCTCAATGCAGGCAGCCAAGTCCATGCCGAAGTCGATGAACTCCCACTCGATTCCTTCTTTCTTGTACTCCTCTTGCTCCAGGACGAACATGTGGTGGTTGAAAAACTGTTGCAGTTTTTCATTGGTGAAGTTGATGCAAAGCTGCTCCAAGCTGTTGAACTAAAAAGGAGATGCAAAGAAAATGTTTCGGGTTTTGTTTTTTTTTTTTTTCCTGCTAGTTGAGTTGTTCGAGTAGTCTGCGCTTATCTGGTGTGAACTTACATCAAAGATTTCAAATCCAGCAATGTCCAAGACACCAATGAAGTAGCTTCTGGCCTGCTTGGTGTCCAGCATCTCATTGATTCTGACCACCATCCACAAGAACATTTTCTCATAGACAGATTTGGCAAGGGCCATCACGGCGTTGTGAACCTTGAAGTCAAGAAGTATCATTACAAAGGCTGCTTGGAAATCGTTGATTGAATGCGACGTGCGCATCTCAAAAGTACCTGGGGCACAGTTTGACCTTTGACCACCATTTCATTGCCGACCTTGACTCTTGGGAAACACAAAGCCTTGAGCATATCGGCCGAGTTGAGGCCCATGAGGTAGGCGATTTTATCGGCCACTGATGAAAACGGAGAGCACAAAAGATTATCATATCGCGTACCAAGGATCTGCTGCGAATATTTGGGTGCGTGCCACGGTGCTGCAGACTATGCAAAGACCCCCCTGCTGAGAAAGATATCCCTTCTAATGCCATCAACATCTCTTCAGACACAATGTAACTGGAGAACATAACAGGAATGAATAAAAGGTCCGAACATGCGGTAGCGGCCAAATGTTTGGACACACCCTTCAACACACTTCCCAATGACGGTAGACGTGCTGCTCTTTTTGTGGGGGCCACAAACTATATTTTACCATCATCTGGACCGAGCTGTGATAAACCGTTAAGGGTGAACATTTACCCTCAGTGCCATCAGGCTCCGCTTGCTCTTCTCGTTGTTTCTGCTTGAACTTCATATTGCCATGGTGCATCACGGCTCCAGTGAGCTTGTAAATGCTTATTTTCTCTTCCGCAGTAAAGCCCAGGATATCGATGGCAGACTGCACCACAAATGACAAAAACACATGAGCTGTCTCTCGCGTGCATGCTGAAATGCCATGAGGATGTCTTTGGATTCCCCCAAAACGGCTCGTATTGTGGAGACCTTTCAAATTATGCAACATTTATAGGACTCACGTCAGTGGCGATAAACTCCTCAACATCATTGATGCTCTTGACAGTAATTTCACCGTGACTGATCATGGGATAGTCGTAGGGGTTGGTGGTGATGAGCAGAGCCTCTGAAAAAAATTTTTCATTCCGAGTTAGTTCATGGGCACATTTTGGATGGAAGAATCTTCAAAGAGCTCAGGTCCAAGTGTTACTAACCTAACAACTCGGGTTTATGTCCCGTTGTGACTTGGTAGAAGATGTGGTAACTCCTCTCAGCAGACAGCTGGAAAGTCACTCGAGATTTCTCCAGCAGGTCTGCGCAACAAGGCAAGAATAAAGCCAGTTCAAAATAGTTCAGTCCCGTCATCAAACAATTTGGCGGATGAAAGAAACTTACATGTTTCAATATCCGCAGAGGCCAACTTTCCAGTTGTTGCAAAATGGATTCTGATAAATTTACCCTACAGAAGAATGTCAGTAGAATTCAGGAAGGGGACCACTAACCTTTTTCAAAACAGTGTCCATTCTAAAGTGGAATGATTTTACGGATAAGAACTTACAAAGCGAGATGAGTTGTCATTCCTCACAGTTTTGGCATTACCATAAGCCTCCAGCAGGGGATTTGCTGCGATGATTTGATCTTCCAGCGAGCCCTTAAAATAACCAGACGTGATTTGAACTTTTATTAACTACTGTACATATATTCTACATAGCAAGCTATATATATATGCACACACACACAAAATGTATTACCTGCATTTTGCTTCCAGAATGTTCTTGCTTTTTTCCTCCAGCCACTGCAATTGTAGCAAAGTACTGGATGACACGTTTGGTGTTCACAGTCTTCCCTGCACCGGATTCTCCGCTATAAGAAAGATGTTCAGATACAAGTTGGATAACAGTTTCCAAATAAGTGACAAAAGATTCAATACATGAATGAATGTGGGGCTGATACCGCAGTTCCCACCCAAATCCCACCACCATGATTATCGATGATAACGTTAGCATGTCACTGGTATTTTCCATGCCTGTTAGCGATCGGCTAGCAGGCTGCACTCAATGCAACTTGCTTTTTTTAAATGCACACTATATGAGTCTCGTTGTATGTTGAGTTTAACAGTCAATTTAAATTGGGAAAGGCATTGAACAGTTTGAAAGCTTCTTTTTATTCATGCCAAACTGATGCTTATTTTGAAGCGAGTCGAATTGAATTTACTGCCAGCATAAAGTGCTCATAACTCAAGGTTGTGTTCTCAAGCCAATTCAAGTCGGGCTATTCATATCCCATGGCCGCACCATAAATCAAGATAAGATCAAATCATTAAAGCCACTTACGTAATGAGAATGGACTGGTTTTCCCGATCTGTCGAGAGAATGGGGTTACACAGATTAATTCAACAATAAAGTTGTGCTTTATTTCGTTGTACAATCGACAGGTCCTTGCTAGAAGATACTTCTGTCACATATCGTTGCTATTGGGCACACACCTCACGACGCCATCATTTGTCAATTTCATGAGTTTTCACCAAAAATAAACGTTTTGGATATACTGTATGAGGACCGCGCCCAACAGAAAAAGAGAGTCGGTGATCTGACAAGATGCTTAAATGATACCTTGGAGCATGAACTGATAGGCGTTGTCCGAGATGGAGAAGATGTGGGGTGGAGCCTCGATCCTCTTTTTGCCTCTGTATCCTGTTACGACAACTGTGTCGTACACTGGGAGCCACTTGTAGGGGTTGACGGTCACGCAGAACAACCCGGAGTAGGTCTGTCGAAAGAGAAGGGCTTATTACCGACACGCATCTTTCAGCAACTGAGGGTGTCAAATAGTTTGGACTCACGTAGATCATCCACGCTGCGTAGCGCTCTTTGAGGTTATACAGCACAGAAGGCTCACTGAGGTGGGTCATCATGGCCATGTCCTCAATTTTGTCAAACTTGGGTGGATTCATGGGGAAAATGTCATCATCTTTGACAGTCAGACTCTGTCACAGAACAAGAAAAGAAAAAAAAACATGAATGAAATGAATATGAGGATATGAAGACTATACTTTTTTTTTTTTTGAGTCAACCGTCTGTTTACCTTCCCACCCTTGATTTCTACCGTGGCTTTGCCTCCCTCCTTTTTCACCAGTTTACCCTTCACATACATCTCGGTGGGTTCAGCGACAAAGTAGGCTGATTTAGCATCAAAGGGAGTGTTTTGAGCTTCAATTCGCTCACGTTCTGGCTTGCGGAGGAAAGCGGCCGCTGGGCCAAAACACTCCATTTCTGGGTCTTTGCTGCTCATGGTGCCTCTTTGAAGAAAAAAAAAAAATACAAATGAATGAATATGGCTTCGATAATGACTGACGTCTTGCTAAAATACCAAATCATTGCAATCTCACCTTTTATCCTGCAGTGATGCAGCTGCTGTGTACTACAGATAGTCAAGTACTGTAACAGAACAAATCGGACAAAATTGCAAATGAGTGTTGGGTTGTGAATACTGAATGAAACTCTTGGCATCATCAGTCAAAAATTCATTGAAACAGAATAATAAAACACTCACCTTGGTTGGCAGCCTATCAGTCCAAAGCTTTGGAGGAGCCTGAGCGTTGGTCTTTTATACCGTTATCTGTGGCCATCAAGGAGGAGCAGCTCTCCAGTTTAGGTCAATGAGCTTGTCTTGGAAGAATGGTATCAGATGGCGTCCCCACCTCATCATTGCACCAGTTGTGATGATGAGGTGGGGACGCCATCTGAAAAGAAAACAAAACTCCAAATTCCTCTCCAGAAAAAAAAAAGTGCAACAGTATGAACAGACTCTCTGTCACATTTTTTTCTCAAAAAATATTTCTTGTCAATCAAACTAATCGAATGATTGTATGGAACTTTGGATGTATTTCAGTGTAAGTGCAAAGAGAATGTGACGGTGTCGCTGGAAATGGTTCTTAATTTGACAGCAGAGCATTTCCATTGTTCGCATTGCATTGTTCATTGTGACCACGGAAAGGAAGCGCTATCTCATCAAACAGACATTTGGCAGTGACATTGTTTCAGACATCCCCCACCCCCCCTTCTGCGTAAAGCGGCCAAGAGCTTGGTTGTGGGCTAATTTCGGATCCCATTATGGTACACGATGCTGTTGTGCTTTCTCCTCCAAAAGAAGATGACACCAAAACGGCACCATAAATATTCCCATCTGGTGCGATTAGGTTGCAATAAAATTTGATATTCTAGATGTCGGGATTTTCTGTACGATCTTACCGGGATTTAACGCAAATAGCGTCCATAATTCATAAATGCCCAAGTGGTTACTCTTCCAATTGTTTATAAATCCATTTGAAGGCTTCTGATAATTACACCCCAGCTCTATTTCAGCACCGCAGACCCCTCGGGAAAAGTGTCCAGTCTGTGAAGCTTCTTATTCTTGGTTCTGGTTATCCAGATTGCGTCTCGGTCCTAAGCAGTGGTAGTAAAAGTACGTAAAATTAGTGATGTTTTCTTTGTGTCCTCGTGTCGATCGGCACAAGATGGGCATCGGCTTCTGCAGTTCGTCGGGGAAGATGCAAGACATGAAAGGAGGTAAATTGCAGTTGTTTGTCATCGGTGATGGACAACAATGTGCAGTTTTGATTGATAAGGTTAAAGAGTGAATTCTGTGAGCAATATGTTGACTGCTGTCAGTTGCAGTTTGTAGAGATGCTTAGCTTTTTTTTTTTCTTTAAATCGATAAAAAATGCTAAAGACTATATTCTTGTGTGTAGAATTCAAGCAATATTTCTTGATTAACGCTTAATGGTAATGAAGAAAGTGATGTGAAGTGAAATGAAATGAATGAGTTAGCAATGTGGGAGTTTTTTTTTTGTGTGTGTGATTTCCCTCCATTTTGTGGTATTTTTACTTAACCTGTAATTACAGTGACAATATTCGAAAGAATGACATTTTTATCTGCAGAAGAACAGACGCTGTGAGACAGTTAAACATCGCAGGACATCGCAGTACAATAATAAAAAGCTACAGAGCAGAACCACACACCGAACACAAGCGAATAAAATCATTTGACAGTCGTTTTTGTCGAACAGTCCATGCGTGCTTTTCAACATTACTAGGAGGTTGTAATTATTTGACTAGGCTGCTATATCTGATGCCCCCATTTGTCACAGTGGACATCTTTACCACAGCGCACGCTGTGTGCACATCCCACAGGGCATCTGCAGAGTTCACTGTGAACTTTACAAGTGCTGCTGCCTGCAGTGGGGAAGCACAAAGGAACATAGAGAAGGAGTGGAAAGAACAATCTAGTTTGAATTTGAGTGTCTTGAAAAAAATGAAAGAAAGCAACAGAATCCCAACTTTGAGTGATTGATAGCGACTCTAATAGAATCTTGAATAATTTAATCCTTTCAGGGAAAGGGGTTACTACAGTGTGCAGCTTACCATGTTATAAGGTTAAAGGGTGCATGAAAGGGTTAATAATATATATATATATATATATATATATATATATATATATATATATATATATATATATATATATATATATATATATATATATATATATATATATATATAGTTTAGTATTTTCATGTTTCTTATTTTTAAAGGAATAATTCATTGTATTTACTTTGTAAAAAAGTATTCATAGTACACAATGTCCGATAAAAATAGACACCCTGACCCCTCAGGGACACCTGGTACTTTCTGTAGTTTAGTTGTCACTACAGCGGGACCTTGAGATACGGGTTTAAATTGTTAAATGGCCACAAATCATCTTTCCCCATTGAAATTAATTGAAATGCCATTAATCCGGGACCCCACCCACAATCCATCCAAGAATATAGTCTAATTTTACATCCACTACAGTAAGTGGCAAGGTGCTGTCATTTATTTATTGATCTATCCTTTCAGGCAAATTGATGCACTTCAGCTCTTTTCTGTGACAGGCTAAAAAACCCCAAACATGTTTCTTTTTTGTTTTCTTGAATGTTCATAAGGCAGTGGTGCACTCACAAGAAGAAAACACAAAATGTTTTCTTCTTCCTGTGGTTGTGGGTGGGGGGGCATGGGGATCTTAACAGAAAATAATTCAGAAGCACTGACTTTAACAACATAAAGTAATAACAAAACCAAAAAGACTGTCAAGAAATGTGCTGTTTTTTGCAGCTTTTTTTTTTCTTTTGCTTCACTTCAAAAGCTTTTCCTTCTGGTGTGTGCGCCTCGGCCGTCTGGATGCGGTCTAATACAGAAACACATTTACTGTACACGGAGCATGTCTCAGCTGTGATCTGCAGTAACATTAGTCATTTTATGCTCGGGATAAAGAATATATGCCTGTGAGCATTGTTATATTAGCTGTCTACATGTGTTGCTCCATTGTTCAAATTGCCGTCTCTTAAGTGTGAAATACCGCAGCATTGACGCTATTTTAGGCCAACGATTATATTTCCCATTAACGTGTTAGCATTAAGCCAGCGCTTGTATTTAAAGTCAAGGCAAAGAAACAGGTTATGGCTTGATAAATTTGCATATACGCGGATATAGCATGCATGTAAATTTTGAATTCTGATTGAAGTTTATAGTTGTGATTATCTGTTTCAGATATTGCAGGATTGACTGCATCTTTTGCTAAGAACAAAACACAAAATGGAAATCGACGATCCAACAGTCCTCAAAACATGATCGGGTTTGCTCTGTAAAAATCTCCTTCCAGTAGCAAGTGTGAGCGCCTAACACAGCGTCACACGAAGTGTTAACGTGCTATGCTATGGCGCCACAGCATTTTGATAACAAGCTGGTAACATTAGAAGTGTGTTTGCACTTCTGCCATTTGACGCCCCTCTCCCGTCTTTATAAAGACGCCACTCACCCTCCACTAAAAGTCTTACTCAAACAGGTCCCTCAGACCGATCGTCGGTGATTGACAGCAAACCGAGCCGTTTGCTAGTGCGATCATTACGAGGTGTTTGATTCTCCGGGGTGAAATTCAATTGGCTGACCTGCTTGATCAAACTGTCATGAGGGGCAATCTGTGTCCTGTTAAACAAGGCGGTCGCACTATGAGGCCAGTTGTCAGCTAAATCAAGCAGCAGCCTTCAAAGTATCAAGTAAGAGCACACCCTTCCTCACCCCTTAAGCTCCCGTCTTTTCACACACTAATCCTAAGAGAGCCGCCAGAAGATGAGCATCTTAGCCAGGGTCCATATCTAGCAACGCACTTCTATAAATCAAGAATCAATGAAATCAGATGAATAATTAGCCCAAAACGTGGATTGTCTGGTATATTTATTCCTTTCTTTTTTTTTAAATAAATATTCAAAAGTTTCTCACTGATTGCCCAAATTCATTAAAAAAAAAGGGGGGGGGGGCAACTGAATGACAAAAAAATAAATAAATAAAATGACTTGACAAAAAGGGACCCCCAAACCTATGAGTTGACATTCATACTTACAGCACAGCCGGGTCATACAAACTCAGAAGTGCACGCCCCCAAAATAACTCGCTGTGTTTAAATTCAAGACAAAATGGATGAACAGTCATGGTCAGACTGGAATGTTTCTCGCCACACACCTTGGTTGGTTCTCCTCAACGCAGTTGTTGCTCCTTGACAAATAAAGAAACTGTAAGGCGAAGATCAAAAGGTCATAAAAACACAATAAGCCTCTTGGGTATGCGGCTTTGGCTTGAGCATCAACACAGGCCCGATGCTATATTTGAGTTTTGCCCTAATAAGACGCAAGATTTCCGAGCGGGTGTCGTGTGACACATATTTACTGAAGGCAGAAGCTCAGTATATCTTCAGGGTAACCCCTTTAGAATTTCTTCTTGTTTTTCACTGCTGTAAGCCGATCCCTTTTCCAATGGCAGCAGGCCCCAGTGCGTCGCCACACCGTTTTCAATCGTGCTGGCTGAGTGCGCCACTTCTCGGCTTAGTGAGACCATCTCCGACCCCGTCGCCTTTACATCGGGCATGTGGAAAGAAATAAATTGTTGCTGACAAAATCGAACCTAAAACGCTCGTCTGCAAGAAAGCGCAACTGGAATGCGTCACTCAGCGTCGTACATTTTAGGGATTGTCTGTGACTGCCCTGCGTGTCCCTTAAGAGGAAGAAACGAGAATAGCAGCTGGCACTGTCATGAGAATGAATCCCTTGGCAACCCCCACTCTGCCCCCACCCCTTTTTTCAAAGCTCAATGGCACAGATTCTTTTTTTTTTTTTACAATTTCTGAAACAGTATATGGGTGATAGTTTATAGCTCCTCCGAAGCATACCAAGAGACCACTGCTGGCCAGAGAGCACTAGACAGAGCGATCAGTCACACCTTTGGCCTGTCTGCACCTGCTCACTTAACCTTAAGCAGAATCTACACGCACTCCATATTTGTATAGTTGAGTTGCAGACACAGCAGTTTTCACCAAGAATGTTTTAGAATTAACACCATTTACATGCGTTGCATTTCCCCCCCAAAAATGAACAATTTGATACTTGGAAAAAACTGCCCCCTCTTAACAGGACACAAGTGCAACCCATTCTTGAGAAAGCTATACAATGAACAACAGAGTATATTACATCATTGATATATTGCAACTAGTTTCGCCTCTTCAGATGAACCCAAATTCTGTCACGGATACAACAAGGACGATATATACATATTTCGTACGGCAGCAAGAGGTAAGAACGACTCCTCAAGTCACATGCCAAGCAACATGACCAAATAGAGCAAGGTGCATGTGTTGGCATCGTGTCCAACAGTATAAAAGGCAGCGTAAGAATCCATTCATGACGGACGTCCATCGAAGGTAGGTTGCTCCAAAAGCTAAGCTACAGTTATTATCTTACAGGAAGTTGGTAAAACCTCCAGTTGCCATTTGTCTCCAGTAAATAATTCTGTTAAGTGGGGGAAGAATAAAATATGAGTTTAAGATAAAAGATTTGGGAATAAATGATTCTTTCCTTCAAAAAAAATCATTTGACTGAGTATTATGAAAGGCTTTGTGAGCCTCACTTGACTTCTATTTTTTTTTTTTGACAGTGTGCTCTGAAGCCTCCCAGAATTTCTTCATACGTGGTGGTGTCCTCAAAGGTAAGTTAGCGACACATTAGGAGTATAAATTAGCATACTAATCTGCATACTAGTACTGTAGGCATAATCCTACCATGGCTTTCAAGCTAAATTTTACTAGATCGACGACTGTTATGTTAACGAGTTCAAGATTCCTGCTGTGTTCCTATAACCCTTCTGCGTTGACTTTTTTTAACAACAGATCGGAAAAAAGGCTCCATACTGGAATGGTGGCTTTAAAGTGTAACATCAAAGTCATTTCTGAATATTTTTTTTTCTTGCAACCACTCAAAATGTTCAGTGGCGTCAGACCTATCCATACATATATAGTTTCTATTTACTTATTTAGGTTGGTGCCCTCTATGGACAATAAAAGCAATAAAAAGCAGTATTGTGCTATGGGTAAAAGTAACTATCATCTGCATATACATAAAAAAAACCATTGAATTTGGAATATTCAATATGGACAAGTTAGCGCCTTTAACATGAAGATCTATTTTTGTTTGTTTGTCAATACTCCTATTTTGGGATGTTTTGGCACAGAAGGGTTTTTAATAACAAAATCCATTGTCAAACATCTGACCTATCTCACTACTTTGTTGACCAAAATGATTGATTATTTTTGTTTTATTCCTTTGCAGTAAAAGGTCATCATGAGCGACCCGGAGATGGAATGCTTCGGCAAGGCGGCCGCCTTCCTCCGCAAGCCAGAACGTGAGCGAATTGAAGCTCAAAATACTCCCTTCGACGCCAAAACGGCCTACTTTGTGGCCGAACCCACCGAGATGTATGTGAAGGGCAAACTGGTGAAAAAGGAGGGAGGCAAAGCCACGGTAGAAATCAAGGGTGGAAAGGTAAATAGACGATTGACTCCAAAAAAAAAACGAATAATAAAAAATGATATAGACTTCATATTCATTTCATTCATGTGGTTTTTTTTTTCTTTTCTTGTTCTGTGACAGAGTCTGACCGTCAAAGATGATGACATCTTCCCCATGAATCCGCCTAAGTTTGACAAGATTGAGGACATGGCCATGATGACCCACCTCAGCGAGCCTTCTGTGCTGTATAACCTCAAAGAGCGCTACGCAGCATGGATGATCTACGTATGTGCCGTTCCAAAAGAGACAATGGATCCAAATTGTTTGATCGACGTTCATCATTTTTGAACTTATTCCTTTTTTTTTTTTTTTTTTTAGACCTATTCTGGGTTGTTCTGCGTCACCGTCAACCCCTACAAATGGCTCCCAGTGTACGACGCAGTTGTTGTGGAAGGATACAGAGGCAAAAAGAGGATTGAGGCTCCACCCCACATCTTCTCCATCTCTGACAACGCCTATCAGTTCATGCTCCAAGGTACTTTGAAAAAAGAAAAGGAATTAAAAAAAAACTTCTTTTGGATGGTTTAGTGATCATACAATATTTACTTGTTTGTTACATTTGACCATGCCTGGCGCGGTTAACTTAATAACACTGAACGCAGTCGATGCGTCTTTATAACACTGCACTTCATAGCAATAGAGGGAGACTGTTTGTCAAAACAAACCAAAAAAAAAAAACCACCTCACTTTGACTTGAAGAGTCCATCACAGCAGCGAGACAAACTTTTTTTTTATATCTTTACAGATAAGGAAAACCAGTCCATCCTGATTACGTAAGTGTCATTTTTATATGCGTGGCAGCGACGTGTTTTCTACCCTTGACCCTTTTTAATGAAATGCCTTTGAATCCATTTTGTAACCCAGTGGAGAATCCGGTGCAGGAAAGACTGTGAACACCAAACGTGTCATCCAGTACTTTGCGACAATCGCAGTGGCTGGAGGGAAGAAGCATGAGCAAGTTGCTGGCAAAATGCAGGTGAAGGCTGACGAATCCATTTCCGCTGAAACGTGACACTCAAAAGCAGTCACTGGGTTTTTTGTGGGTGACCGCCAACTGTCGTTTGTTCTCTAGGGCTCACTTGAAGATCAAATCATTGCGGCTAACCCCTTGCTGGAAGCCTACGGTAATGCCAAGACCGTGAGGAATGACAATTCATCGCGATTTGTAAGTTATTTTTTGGGTTTTTTTTTCTGAATATGCATTTAATGCAAAAAAAGAAATCACTAAATCACAATAACACTGATCATATCTGAATCAATGAAAATGCCAATTGGTTTCTGCGTAGGGTAAATTCATCAGGATTCATTTTGGATCCACCGGCAAGCTGGCTTCAGCCGATATTGAGACATGTAAGCGACATGATTGAAAACTCCTTCTGCAGTGTCAACTTCACGTGCTGTTGGGAATAACTTTCCTTTTCGACATAAATCTATACAGACCTGCTGGAGAAGTCTCGTGTGACTTTCCAGCTGTCAGCTGAGAGGAGCTACCACATCTTCTATCAACTCATGACTGGCCACAAACCCGATCTTCTGGGTGCGGATTAGTGCATGATACGGATACTTTACTGCCGTTGGGTCTATTCCTGCACACACTAACATGCGGGCGTCTTACAGAGTCACTCCTGATCACCACAAATCCATATGACTACCCGATGGTCAGTCAAGGTGAAATCACCGTCAAGAGTATCAATGATGTTGAAGAATTCATCGCAACCGATGTAAGTGTCACTCTTCAAGCATTTGTTTGGGTGTTTGTGTGCTTCATGAATGGGACAATCGACAATTTCACTCACTCCGGAGTTCCAAAGAGTAATTCAATGTCCGAGTCACCGTGTAAGATTTCGTTCCAATTTATATATGTTACGTTATGTTGTGGGTGAGCTCAAACGTAAATGGCCCTTAGATCCAAATTTGTCAAACGTTTGTATCCAAATTGTATGCGATTTCTTTCCAGACTGCCATTGACATCTTGGGATTCAGCGGAGATGAAAAGGCAGCAATGTTCAAGCTCACCGGCGCTGTCATGCACCACGGCAACATGAAGTTCAAGCAGAAGCAAAGGGAGGAGCAGGCTGAGCCTGATGGCACCGAGGGTAAGAAAAATAGTACCGCCCATTACAAAAGCAAATTGTCTAAATGTTTCTTTCTATATACATTTTAAAATATTATTGCTCTTCACTTTCAGTGGCAGATAAAATCGCCTACCTCATGGGTCTGAACTCTGCTGACTTGCTCAAAGCTCTGTGCTTTCCCAGAGTGAAGGTCGGGAATGAATTTGTGACTAAGGGCCAGACTGTGCCACAGGTATAAGGGCAAAACAAAACAAAACAAAACAAAACAAACATAACAAAACAAAATTTTATATTACCCATTCCAATGACAACTTCACATGTATACTCTTTCCCTTCTCATTTAAGGTTCACAATTCAGTCTCAGCCCTGAGCAAATCAGTCTATGAGAAAATGTTCTTGTGGATGGTGGTCAGAATCAATGAGATGCTGGACACCAAGCAGGCCAGAAGCTTCTTCATTGGTGTCTTGGACATTGCTGGATTTGAAATCTTTGATGTAAGTTCACACCAGATAAGCGCAGACTGTTCTCACAACTCCACTAGCAGGAAAAAAAAACCCCTAAAACCCAAAACATTTTCTTTGCATCTCCTTTTTAGTTCAACAGCTTGGAGCAGCTTTGCATCAACTTCACCAATGAAAAACTGCAACAGTTTTTCAACCACCACATGTTCGTCCTGGAGCAAGAGGAGTACAAGAAAGAAGGAATCGAGTGGGAGTTCATCGACTTCGGCATGGACTTGGCTGCCTGCATTGAGCTCATTGAGAAGGTAGACAAGAAAAAACTTCTTCACTTTGAAATAAATACGATTGATATAACAGCCATCGACCAATGTCATTGCAGCCAATGGGCATCTTCTCCATCCTTGAAGAGGAGTGCATGTTCCCCAAGGCTTCAGACGTTACCTTCAAGAACAAACTGTACGACCAGCATATTGGCAAAAGTGCCCCCTTCCAGAAGCCAAAGCCAGTCAAAGGCAAAGCCGAGGCCCACTTCGCCCTTATTCACTACGCCGGCACTGTCGACTACAACGTCAACGGCTGGCTGGACAAGAATAAGGACCCCCTGAATGGCTCAGTTGTTCAGCTCTACCAGAAGTCTTCTGTGAA
>CAAKHF010021420.1:0-10352 GCA_901007745.1 Hippocampus kuda
AGGAGCCGCTGGAGATACAGAGGGCAGTTTGGGAGCTCCAGTGTACGCACCCCCCCCCACCCCGGAGCCCTCCTGCGCTCCTCATTAGCCACAATGGAGCAGTGGGAGAGTGATCAAAGGCCCCGGTGTGGACAGAGCGGCACGCAGCTGTCACACTGTCACCACTCGGGGAGGACACTGACACGGAGACAGGGGTGGGGGGGAGGAGACGAATGTGATGGTCGTGTGGTGGTCTTGAGTTGAAAATAGGATGTGGAGAGAGAAAGGGGGGGGGATGCATATAGGCGACAGAAGAATGAGACGATGGAGGAAAGTCTGGAAAGTGGGAACGAGGGACTGGGGAGAAAAGATGCGCAAAGACGACGCCAGAGGAGAACGACGAAAATAGGGAGAGGGGAACTAAAGGTGAAAGTCAAGAAGGTCCAAAGTTTGTCGCGTGAAAGACAGCGGTTGTGATTTAGAATGATGACCCCTTTCACGCACACTGAAACCTGATAACGCGATCAGCTGTCCCTCAAAGGGTTTTAAAAAAAGCAAACAAATGAGTGCCAGGTGAAGAAAAATGCATCGGATGGTGATGAAGTGATGTGAAAATGAAGTGGAATTTGACAACACGAGGGAAAAAAAAATAAAATCGAGAAATTTGGTGTTCGTCGTTCAACAGCTGAAAATTGATTCTCCAGGGGTGGGGTGGGAGGGGGGTGCTCGTGCGAGAGAGAGAGATGGTGAAGAGGGCTGTATTTTTCCCCCCCCTCCTCAGCATTAATTATGACTGTCTCCACTTTGAGGTCAATTACCATAAATCAATGTTAGAATAATAAGCCCATCAAAGGCTTGTTCAGTCATTGGCCTCTCCTGTCCTATCACACAGCTTCATCATGTTTTATGTTCACTATATCACGCTGAGAAGCAGGAGCCGCTAGGTTACGACTTTAATTCACTTCAGAATTCTTTATTTCACTCCATCACTCCGCGACGTCTCTCGAGAATGGCGCTCGTGTCACAATTGTCATATCTGAAGACGATGTTCTCTCATCCCCGATTGGTATTTTGAAATGTGGGGCTTGACATACAGCGTGGAACAACATCGCAATTTTTATTTTTTTTGTTTTGTATTATAGCAACCAGCGGTGACAGTGTTGCTCTGACTGGGAAATGAGGAGGTCTGCATGCTCGAAGGGCAAAGGTCAGGGTTACTTTGAATGATACACCAGCCCAGTTGGGCATCGTTGGTGCAAATTAAACGGAACACTCTTGATGATTAAAACAACGGGCGCGGATGACAATCGGCACTCCAAATTGTCTCTCGGTGTGATTGTGAGCATGAATGGTTGTTTGTCTATGTGTGTCCTGTCACACATACACAAGTCACTTCTGCTTTCCTGTCGACACTTTGTATTTAAAATTTTTATTGTGTGTGAAATGTTCCCCAACTTTGGACATTTATTTTATTTTTTTTTTTACTTTTGATTCTCTGTTCGTCTGCAATAGCCGTCCGCATGGGGAAAAAAATGATCATGGGGAATTTATGTGATATATTGAAAACTCTGATAAATGAAATGAGAAATGCAGGATTAAGAAGAAAATAAAAAACATCTGCAATACTATAAAAATGCAAAAATGTTTTCTGCGATATGACAAGCGGCGACTGTATTCACATAATACTTCAATGACTGTCACATACAGAATAGCCGACTGCTCATTTTTGGTTAAACACAGTATATTCCACTGATAACACCACCCAGAGTCACTCCCTTTGTCTCCAAAGAAACAGGTTCATTTCTTCATGTAAAATTATTTGACATGAGACACGATAGTTTCATCTTATTTATGCATTCAGAGCTATTGATCTTAACTACGGCGATTCCGAACGTAGATGCCAGCTTTTCTAAATGAACACTCGCTGCCAGTAGGGACCGTAAGCTGAGTTATAACCAAACTCAGCGCTTCGGCTTTTCCTCCCACCGCCCTCGTCCACTCGCAGTGCTCAAACACCCTTGACTGTATCGGCCAATAGACTTTCCATTAGAACCCTTTGCATAAGCATGAAAGAGCGTTTGCATGGTTGACTAGACGTTGAGCTACTATTCAATATGACCTTTTCTGAAAGCCTGCAATTCCAATAAATACTAATTTCCTGTTGATCTAATTAGTGCCTACAGGAATGTGACTTCATCAATTATTGAAGAAAAAACAGGAGAAACTGTATGGGCTGCCATTGTAATGGATTTATTCCTGTTTGGGGGGGAAGGTGACTATTATTTATTAACTCATTCAGTACCAGCCAATTCTGGACCAAGTCTGAAAAGACGTTTAAAAACGTCTTTGGGAGTGAATGAGTTAAGCAGTTCTTTAATTGTGTTGAAACCGCCCGCTGACGCAGAGAGCCTAGTGGCACATTGTTGCTACTGGCCATCCCAGCTCTCTTCGGGCAGTAGGCGGGGGACACCCTGTACTGGTCGCCAGCCAATCGCAGGGCACAAATAGACAAACAACCACTCACACTCACACCTAGGGAGAATTTGGAGCGTCCCGTTAACCTGCCACGCATGTTTTTGGAAGGTGGGAGGAAAGTGGAGTACCCGGAGAAAACCCACGCAGGCATGAGGAGAATGCAAACACAGGAAGGCCGCAGCTCTGCACTGAGAGGCCGATGTGCAAACCGGTCCACCACCGGGTTGCCACTTAAGTTTCAGTTATGCAATTTTGGATCAGCTGTTTTCTGAGCTGGCAACTCCTCATTTGGGGCAATCGCTTGCCAACTGATGATGATGATCATCATCATCATCATGAATGTTTCATATTTTTCAGCCTGCACAGATTCCGCCCCTTGTCGGTTTTCTTTTTTTTATATTCTGCCTTCCTCAGGTGCGCGCGATATGAAAGTTGAGCAAGTAAGGGGAAGTTCTGAACTTTACGTTTGGGTCATTTCACTTGCAACACTGGCAACTCTGCATCTGCAGCAGAATCCCGGAGCGGGTGTCATATGTAAAGTGCTTTCCATCCAGCAAGAATTACTCCTGTCTGCTGGCTACACACACACGCGCGCACAGCGCACAACCGCACGCGCATATATCTAGAGTAGATGGCCAAGGGGGAGGGAGGGAGGTAGAGACAGAGAAAAGCTGACTTAAACATTTTTCTCCATTTCACAAAAGTAGCTGTGGTGCTGTCAACATGATGAATGAGAGTATAAAAAGTGAGAGAGAGACATAAAAAGAAAGCAGAGAGAGCGAGCGAGCACACCGAGAGGCAGACGGGTGAGAAGGGATTGCGGGGGGTACGTTTTCAGGGGAAGCACGAGGTGTAGTTCTGTGACCTGGGGATGTGACGGCAGCTGTTGAATATTTCCACCGGTGTACAGTCGTACTCCGTGCGTGTACGTGTCGTCAGTTTATAACGGCGTTGGTTGCAAACACGCCCTTTCACACAGTTCATGATTAGGCAGTCAGCACTTGTTCAGGTGTTTTTGACACTTTCGTATTTATGGGCCCCCATTAAACGGGTAAGAACCGACTGTCAGGCAGCCTCAGCAAGACGCCGCCATAAAGTTTGGAGCCGTCACTCATGCAGAGCCGAGTGGCGGCTGTACGCGGGGGGATAAATGGCATGTCGACTTGGGTCTTTTCATGACTTCTTTGGAACGTTATTTTGGCCAGGGTGGGGTGGCGACACAAGATGTATCCTCAATGACTTTTAAAAGCAATATTTGGGTGCATGGCAACATTTTCTATCATTTCGGATTTGAATCTAAAATCTGATTGGTTAAAAAAAAAATGCAATTTTAACTGTGTGCATGGTCATGGCTAGCATTGTGAATGCGAAAACTATCTATGGATGGCACCACAGTGAAGCTGAAATCTGATTGGAGAGAAAAAAACAAAACAAAACAAAACAAATGACTTGAAGCCAAAGAAGAAATAAAATTATTCCCATTTCATGAAAACGTAGGAATGTGCTTCGGATCGTGTTCGGGCCTACAGAGAAAGCAATGAAGGCCCTGACAGCATGCCATTGATAGAAACATTTCCAAGAGGATAGAACGTCTAATATCTGGTACCACCTGCTGGTCAATATTAGAGATTATACAACAGATTGGAAAGAAAAAAAAAAGCCAGATCGTGGTTTATTCAGTGCAATGCTTGGAACGCATTGTCTTGCTCGGAGGTGTACAGGCTGTTCCAACCAACTAAACGAAAAAGAATATTCACGGTGAATTGCCAGCCTCCGCTGGATGGCCCCGCGGACCCGCTTGCTGATTGTGATGCACGGCGGCTGACAATCAGCCCATTGCAGAGGGCCATCACCTCATGCTTGTGGGCTGATGACAGCGGAAGGCGGTGGCCCCCACCCGACACGGCGGTAATTGGACATTACTCGCGGAGAAAGGGCTAAAAGCATCCCCGCCACTCGTTGTGCTGACAACCCTCTTTTACTCTCATCACACCTGTCTCCATTTCCCTTTGCTCTGGCCAGTGCGGCTTTAATTGTAATGGCCTTTCTGGAAGTGTTAAAAGCAGCTCCGAGGCACATTGGGGAGGGTTCGGGGGGGGGTTATCACTTTAACAAATAGAACGAGAAGTGGAGGCATTTACACTTTCGAGTTGTCTGCCGCTGCTGTGTGCTCACAATAAGAGGCAATAAAATCCACATTGAGCACAGCCGGTTGTCTGTTGAACTTTTTCCCTCTTTTGCCATCAGGGGGGTTTTTCTGTGTACACATCACAACTAAGCGGAAGACATCTGAGATATGTGCATTCGTACGCAAGCGTGTATGTGTGCGAATCAGAGCAGAGCAGCAGCATAATCGTCGCAATGCTTTGTAATTCCCGACAGCCCCAATCGGTGTTTATTTGTGTTCATAATCTAAGTGTGGCTCTTCGGCTGCTTTGTACTATCATCATTAAGGCCGAGCTTGCATTTTTAATGATTGGGGGCGGAGGGGCAGAACAAACATAGCTTTATGAACATGAACGGCTTCCAGGTCAAATTCCAACAATCGGCATCGAGATTAATCAGCCTCAAGCGATCGTTGTCATAGGTACAGGTTTGGATATGTTTGTACATGCGGGGTCGATAGTCACTGCACCGAACGTCTCTCAGACGTATTTTACCAACGATATTCCGAGTACCAGCTTTTGACTGAAAATATGTCACACTGGTGAAATTACACAGTTGAAGATAAATTAATTGTCAGGCTGGAGCAACGACGCCACTTTCAATCACCCTTTGGGCAAGTCAAGACTTTATTGGAAATAAACAAAAAATTTAAATGACAGGCCAAGCTTTCTGAAGCTTTCAGGATTGTTTCGGTTTAGAGGCGGCTGGCGGCTAACTAAATTAAGCTCCATCTTTTTGTAGTCACGCATCGGAGTCATTTTTATAATTTATAAGTCCGTTGTTTATAAAAATAAAAATAAAAAACTGGAGAGGCACGTGTCCTTTTAACCCATTTGGAAGAGAAAATACACCTGGAGCGACGCATTGTTTTCATGTGGAGCAGCAAGACTGTTTATCCAAAAGGTGACAGCGGCTCCGCATCCACATGTTCAGCAACTATTCAACTAACTGAAAAAAAAAAATAATAACGGCTGTGTAAATTTGCAGCATTTTAAAAAAAAAAATTTTTTGTACTTTTTGATGCACTGGAACCAGTACCAACGATTAAGCCGGGACCCTCAAAAATGACATTATAGCTCATGCAATATGGATTATAAGGCTTTCCCTGTTGCGCGAAATATAGGCGGATCGAATGGAAATGTATACAAATAGCCGCAACGCCTGATTTATCGCCACCGACTGGCCCCTTCCGAGAGAGGAAATTGCATCTAAAATTTAATGTCTGGGGGGGGTGGGAAAGAAAATCTCAAATCTGCAGCGCTGTTTTGTGAAAACACGCCCAGAGGCAGAAAGAAACTTCACTGGGTATAATTTTCCCAATCGAAACAGTTCGACATCAAACTTATGTAAATATTCAGGCTTTAGGGTTTTCTTACCTTTTGTTTTCATATGAGGCAAAAATTATTTTTTTTTTCTGACAATTGGATTAGTTTTAATATGTCAGTCAAAGTCTATTTTCGTCATGATTCATTTTAAAGGTGCAGATACAAAACCACACCTCTCACACACCCACACACACCAAATAAAACGATGAAAACAATCGACGCATAATCACGGCTCTCATTCATCGACGCACGTCAAGACCCGTTTTGACACAAAACAGCTCTTGTCGCCGTATCACCGAAACACATCTCAGCGCGCATCTTCAAAGGAGCCGCAATTCTCCCATGAAGATCTTTACTCGGAGTGCTGAACGACTTTTCAATTAGTTCCATGTCAGCGTGATTGGGCGTCAGAGCCTTCGATGGGCCTGGAGGCCCGTTGATCAACGCTGATAGAGGCTGAGGAAGGCTCAGCCGTAATTGCTATTATGGATGGGGACAATGATATGTGTGTGTGTGTGTGTGTGTGTGTGTGTGTGTGTGTGTGTGTGTGTGTGTGTGTGTGTGTGTGTGTGTGTGTGTGTGTGTGTGTGTGTGTGAGTGTGTACTCAAAGTGTTTTATGAGTTCCTGTCACTCTCCACTTTCATGTTCGTTATCAGACTTTTCGGGTAAAATATACAATGCAGCGAAACAGTAAGCGCCCACTTCTGAAATGATTACTTTTTGGGGGGGGCAGAATTGAAAGTTTTTAAGGTTTAAGATCATCCAAAAAAAAAAATCAGACAAAGTAAATGTAAAATGCCGTTCTTAAACGGGGTTGTTTGTTGTATTGAGGAAAAAAACTAGAATCGAATCAACTGGCCCTGTGTGAAAACGTATCTGCCTCTTCAACAAAATAACTGGCTGGACCAACTCTAGCAGCAAAAGCTCAAGTTTTTTTTTTTTTCTGCATCTGCCAATGAGTCTTTCACATTCATCATTTGTGCACAAATGGAAACAATTTGGGCAAACAAGCAGAGCGAAGAAGCAACAAAAGAAGTAAGTGTGCAGATCCCGAGACAAAAACGGTAAACAGCAGTTCGCTTTTATATGTGGATTGAAGTCAGGCAGCTGGTTAGCAACATTTTACTCCATTGGGCGATTTGTGAAGTGAGGCTACACACAAATTTGAACGTACTTGTCGGCTAAATGCGAAAAAGCATCGCATTTTTCCCGGCAATAATGCCACTGGGAATACCCAAGGAATACATTTTTTATTTATTGATTTATTTTTAGCTGTGACGAACTGTCATTGAGCAATGAAGGAAGCGCGGTGATGAACCGACAGACTGAAATAACGATAGCCTGACGATGACCAGCTAGCAAATGATGAATAATGGACCAGGGCAAATCTATTGACGTACCCACCACCGCTTATTAGAATGCGATGTTTGAATTGTTTGAGGTTTGATGTCCTGTTTGACTATGTGTGTAAAAAAAAAATATATATATATAGAAATAAAAAGATTTTACACAGCGGTGCGCCGAAGAGTAATTGCATGCACTGTGTGTATTTCCAAAGATCTAAGCTAGTTGTGTTCGATCTTTCCTTCCCTTATTAGATTAGTATTGACGGGCGGCGAGAACAAATGGCTACAACCTCCATGTTGGGTCTCAGCAGTTACTTCAGCCACATATCAAACGGAAACAATAATAAATATTGGATGATCACGCTGCAAGGTGGATGGCTGTGCAAGAAGCGCGTCGCAGGTGAGACGAGTGAGAGAAAGAAAGAGGTGAATGAGTAAATGGATAATGAGAGAGAGAGAGAGAAAGAGAGAGAGAGAGAGAGAGAGAGAGAGAGAGAGAGAGAGAGAGAGAGAGCATGGCCAGCAGCATGACACAGGGAGCAGCTGAATTAAAGAGGCTTTTTTTTGTGGCATTTAATATCCATTCATTGGCTGGACTGCTGACACAGTCAGAGCACTGCGCTCAGGATTTATAGCCACTAAGAGTGGGCATGCCCAGAACCGAAGCAGTGCAGTCAGCACATTGTCACTCGACCCATACACACGCTCGGAAAGACAGCTGGCTGCGCGCACGCACGCACACACACATTCACTTGGGTACCAGAGGTGGTATGAAATTTGGTCAGTCATGTGCAATGGAAGCAGAGGAACAAACAGAACACCAACCTGCCCAACTGGGGGTCTCCATGTACGGCCGACTGGTCCGAGTGAAGGGGCCTGTAGAGGAGCACAAAAAAAGGGTGAGGGGGGGTGGTAAGCATTTTAACTATCACAGACATAAACTTAGGTGCCATCATTCGGACAGAAAAAGAGATGAAGCGTTCACCTTCGCCCGTTGACTAAACCTATACTGTAGAATTTAGTGATTATGTGGTAAGGATCTCACTGCTGTAATCATGCAGCGTTAAATAAAAGACAAAGGAATTATCTCCAAAACCCACTGATAAAACGGAAAGCCCTTTGCGTGCATTGGCTCTCGTAAGATCGGATTCAGTAAATGTCAGGAAAATCCTACTAGATCAGCAGAGCTTTAGCGCGGGTTAATGCGAGTGGCTTCAGGTGAAGGAAGGTGTGTCGCGAACGCTGGGTCGGTCAGATCTGGGGAGTGGAATGTCATGATGACCATAGAGAAGAAGGAAAAAAAATATTGACACGAGTGTGCTAGAATTGTGTACGGGGGTGAGAAAAGAAAATCGACTTCCTAGGCAGACAGCAGCATTTACAACACGTATTGCTTATGTCGGTGGTGCCACTGGCTCAGACAATGTGCTCCCTCTTGCTGCGGCTGTATTGTCCTAATTAGTTTGGCGTAATGGCAAGACGAGGCCAATTCGGATTAAAAATGTGTATGGCGAGCGCAAGATGGTGGCAATTGTGTGAATGTGAGCATGTCTTCAATGGCCGGCATTAATCCAATGCGTTGCTCTTATCGTACGTGATAGGGGGAGAGGGAGAGATGGAGGGGAGGGGGGCTGCGGGGAACACTCGGCTTGTTTGTGCTGTGAAAAGCGGGATTGATATTGTACGCTTTCATCTTAACTAGCACCAGATGTTGAAAGATTTTTTTTTTTAAAAAACAAACTGAAAAAAACGACAGTAAAAGAAAAAAATGATAAGATGAAACTAGTAAAAATTGGAAAGATAATCAGCAAGATAATATTAAAAAAATAATTGAGTACTAAAAATCCTTGAAATTGCGAGAAGACAAAAGCTAACCAGATAAGAATTTTAATCAATGGCAGCCATTTTCAGACACTTTTTTTTTTACTTTAATTCTTGAAAAAAATACATACATAGATAGGTATGTGAGGTTGAACGTGTGCAGTCTCAAAAGACGTATAAATACGTCTTTGGGATGGAATGTGTTAGCGCTGTGATTACCAAACACAAATCCAGAAACACAATCATGCTAGTCTTTCATATTTGGTGAAAACATTGGGCAGTTACAACCCGGAAGTAAAAAAAATAAATAAATAACGATGCTGCATGGTCTTGATTTCAGCCTTCCACACCATCGATTCGAAAGGCAGGTAAGTCGCCACTGGGTCTTCCTTTGCCCATTTACTGGCCTAAAATTTCGCACGGTTACCAACCTCTACAGCGAGCCACGTCTGTCATCTGTGTCATTAAAGGCGTCTCCACACGTGTTGTGCTTACAATGCTCTCTAATGCACAGTGGGAGGACGAACCACAAGATTAGAGCCATGGGTTGGAAATAAAATTAAACCAGCAGTTATTCTAACTGACGATATGGAATGATGTCAGACATCGCCCAGTGATGTCACTGCGCTTCCTTGAGCGACTGCCAACTTGTGCGCTCGCTCAAGGAACATGATTGGGTTATGTGTGTGTTGATTACTGCACGCGTGCGTGTGCGCGCGTGACTCGTCGAGGGGGCCACCCGACAGGTGACTGCAGCCTGATTCCATTAACCATCCGGTAATTTGACCTATGTTTAATCAAATCAACTTTAATACCTCCAATCAAATTACATCAGCCTCCTGTGTCCTATCACGCACCGGAGTAGGAGCTGAAGAGGTAGCGGAAGATGAGACCAAATTTGCAAAGAGAGTCCAAGTCCTGCCTAAGTGTGAAACGGTCTGCGTGCAATAAAATCATCATCAGAAAACTCCAAATATCCAATATAGAAAAAAAAAAGTCAAATGGGCATGGTAGTCATATTTTTTTTACAGTTTACTTTTGCTGGTATTTTGAGTCTGTTGAGTTTGATTGTCATGAATACCATACCAAAAAAAAAACATTGATGAATAATTCAAAGTAATATGATAATCAGCTTTGCATGCTTTGACGACAAAGTAACAAGACATAAAAAGGTAACAAGGATGTAAAGCTACAGTATAAAAATCAATGCTGACATTCACTAACCCCGCCCCCCCCCCC
>CAAKHF010021421.1:0-22009 GCA_901007745.1 Hippocampus kuda
AATCGGTTGAGAGCACAAGTGTGTGTGTGTGTGTGTGTGTGTGTGTGTGTGTGTGTGCGTGCGCGTGTGCGTGTGTGCTGGTGTTTGTGTGAATACTCAGCCAGCCAGACAGTGCAGGCAGACAAGTGTCTCCACTGACTGCAGATGAGATGTTTACTGACACAGAGAGCATCAGCTGCATGTGCACGTCCACGTCTTCTGCTGGACTGCACCTAACCAACCACGTTGGTGAGGTGTGACACTGCCTCATTGGTTTCTGTATGCAGTTAAAACACTTTATGGTATCCTTGACAATGTTAGTGCAGTATTCGCATTGGGGATGCAATTGTGCAACCGGTCGGTCAGCATGTTAATCTGTGACGTTTCTCATGTAGCGCTAGATTTAAGCTATCAGGTGATCCGATTCATAACTAGAAGGAACCTACAGCAAATCTCTATCGCACGTTTCACGGTTTTTTTTTTTCTGTTTTTTTCCTTCCTCAGGTTGTCTTTTAAATTTTTGGGCTGTAAGTCTTATTATTGACATAATCACTCTCCCACAGAAAAGAACGCATTTTGGGAATTGAGAGATGACTCTTAATAGAGTTTTCTGTTTAGCCATTTTATGGACCATCCATCCATTATGGACCATCCTCCCAATACACCTGACAAAAAGTACATATGTCTACAAACATACTGCCATTTATTTCATTTTCATAATCTTGATAGTTCTAGGGGGGAAAACTGCTTTAAAATATATTCAACCTACATTTGAAAGAAGGCTTATGAGGTTTTAACTGTATGTTTTCATTCCATTCAGGGAAAGGAGTTGAGAGAGATTCTCCTCACTCGCTACTTTGGAAATCAAAGACTGATTTCGAAGTCCGAGAGCGGGAGTGGAAACAGCTCCCATGCTTGTTTTCCCAAGCCAACATTTGGAGGTACCATGTAGAAAATGAGCCAAGTTCACAAAGCAGAGCAAAAACCTTTTGCAATAGACCACCAACTTGACTGCATAAGTTTCAATTACGCGTGTGTCCAACCGCTTTGAAGGATTTCTATTGACATGGCCGAAATGTCTGATTGATGTCTGCAGGAGGTTCGCTCACAGCGGACTTTGACAAGCCATGCAGTAGCGTAATGGAGATCCAGTGTCAGCTGGACAACGTTGGGGCATCTGAGCTAGTGATTGACCTTATTGTCAACACTAAGAACGACCAAGTGTTTGAGGAGAGTGTTCTTTTGGGGATCGCCCTTCTGCAAGGCGGAAATACACAGATCCAGGTGATTGGCATCGACTCGATCATCCATTTTCGCTGCGAGAGTGACAACCATTTGAAATGCAAATCTGTCCGCCGCCCCTAGGACTCCTTCTACAGTCAACTCTACAAGCAGAAGAAGTCGGAGAGGTTCTTTAAGGTCTTCTACGACCGCATGCGTTTGGCCCAGCAGGAGATTCGTGCCACCGTGTCCGTCAACATGTTTGAGCTCAGCAGCAGAAAGAGGGATGACGACACTGACTTTGGTTGTGTCGGATTCAGGAAAGGTACAGACAAGCAGTGAAACATTGAAAAAAAATACATACATAAATAACCCTTCCCTTCCCCAATGGTCTGTCATAAGTCTTGTTTATTCACAAATTACAGATTGGAGTACAAACGGGCTGCAGCAGCTGAAAAGCTTAAGGCTCCTTAAAAAATAAAACACTCGCCCCAAACTAAAGTTGCTATACAGTATGTGTGGTCCTGAAGCTCATTTTGTAATTGTGGTGGAGTAACCAAAAGACTGCTTTGCTGACCTCTCTGTAGAATGTTATTCTCAGCCTGTGCTGTCACATGTCACAGACCATGTGACTTCCTGCATCCACAGCCGATCAAAAGACCATTGTATCAAGATTGTGTGCTTTCATGTTGCAGCACCCGCCGCAATATTCGCTCTTTTGTTCACTCCAGAAATGAATCAGTTAAAATGATTTATGAGTTTTATTTTTTTCACTGTTGATCATTAATGAATCACTCAATTTGCAATGGCTCAGTTGTTCTAAAATGCCCCTCTGCCCTCCACTGAAACGTTTTACGTTTTCATCCATGCTGCAAGGGAAAGACTCAGGACTTCATATGAGGGAGGACATGCGAGGGCAACTTAAAGAGGCTTCGTCTGTGACCTCTAAGGCTTTCTGTGCTTTCCGAAAAGAGCTGGATCCGGACCTTGAAGCCTTGTGCCAGAACAGTGACATGAAAGGGGCTGAAGAGGCCTTAGAGGAGACTCGCATGAGCCAAGCCATCACTATTATGAAACCCATCTTACGCTTCCTGCAGCTTCTCTGTGAGAACCACAATTGTGATCTGCAGGTACTTTGTTTTGTTTTGGGGTTTTTTTTGCCATTTTTGTAAATTCGCCTTTTAATTGTGGATTTAACTACTGTTTTGATTTACGTCTGTCTCCTCGGTGTGTAGAACTATTTGCGCTCACAGAACAACAAGACCAACTACAATCTTGTATGTGAGACACTGCAGTTTCTGGACTGCATTTGTGGGAGCACCACTGGAGGCCTTGGGCTACTTGGCCTTTACATAAATGAGAGTAATGTTGATCTTGTTCGTCAAACTTTGGAAACCATCACTGAGTACTGCCAGGGCCCCTGCCATGAAAACCAGGTAAATCGTTACCTGAATTATTATTTTAAATGTTACATAAGAATTTTTAAAAAGTTTCAGGCAGCTTGTTACAATTTATGTGGTGTGACAGTAAACAAAAATTAAAACAAACCAGAAAATGTGTGTGAATGATGACAAATGAAATGTCTATGAAATACATCTTGTTTTGTTATCATATAAAATTTGCTTCCTACATCTTGTAGGAAGCAAATTTGTTAAAGTCTGGAAGGTCACAAGGTGTGCGCTTGTAATGTAACTCTTTCTTTTCAGCATGATGTTTCAAAATCAAAATTTCAATTAACTTTCTGAGAGCCGAGCATCATTGTGTACTTCTTCCCTTTCCAGACGTGTATAGCCAAACATGAGTCAAATGGTATTGACATCATTATAGCGCTGATTGTAAACCCCATCAACCCACTGGGGAAGAACCGCCTGGACCTGGTTTTGGAGCTGAAGGTGAGGCCTAACCATGTGTCCGATTAGTGTGATCACACAATGATGAAGGCTGACTATTTCAATGAGTTGAAAATATTTTCTAGAATAATGCATCCAAACTTCTGTTAGCCATCATGGAGAGCCGCCATGACAGCGAGAACGCCGAAAAAATTCTCTTCAAGATGAGACCCACTGAGCTTGTGAGTGTATATGCGTGCTGTGGTACCGATATACTGTAGCGTCGTGCACATTGGTGGATGCCATTTTAAAATTTGGCCAATTGCTGTTCCTAAGGTGGATGTCATGAAAGAGGCCTATGGCCAAGCTCTGGAAAGTGAGGAGGATGAAGACAGTGCTCCAGACCACATCAAACCATTGGATGTTGGTCATAACATTTTTATCCTAGCCCACCAGGTTAGTGACCGGTACAATTTACACAGATCTGATCGGCCGATAATTTGCATGAGATGCGCATTTTGTCTTTCATTCGTCGATCGATCGCTGATGCCATAGATCATCTCTAAGAAATCAAATGTTAGAGCTGCAGTGCTTCTCACATACAGTTTGCTGTGACGGGCCAACACAAATGAATTTTGGCCTCTGCTCAAGGATTTTGGTGCTACTTGTCAATATGTAACTGCTGAAGAACTTTTATTGCCGCACGGAAAGCCGCTCTGATGTTTATGGTCCTTGCGTGAGTCTGCTAATTAATATGAGATGAAAGGTGGGCCGGAATCCTTGAAGCATTGCAAAGATAGCTAAACAGTGGCACAAATGTTTGTTTTTTTTCAACGCGCAGGTCGCTGAGGGGTGAACGGCCCCAAAAATCCTGATCGTTTAAAGCCTGGTAACCAGGCCTATTTTTTATTTTTTTTTACTCACCCAAAGCAATTGTTACATTTCCTCTCTGTCTGTCTGACCTTCTGCTGACCCCAAAGTTGCGCAATGGTTCATGCTGAAGCACATGTATATTTGTGTGTGTTCTGTGTGCACTTTTAGTCAAATTTCACTGTGATTTGAGTGTGACAAAGAATACTTGTAGGTGTTTACTGTTCAATTGTTCCCAGCAGGCGAAGACATGCTCTTTTGTGGATTGTTTCTTTGAATGTTGTCTTTGTCTGCTGTTAGCTAGAAAAAGCAGGCTGCGTCTAACAGGCCTTAAGCTTTGCGCCTTTACACTCAAGCGTCAGATAATATACAGTATTGGAGTGCCCAGCTTACTTGGGTCATTATAACAGTAAGATAAATTCACTTGAATTCACATTTTACACTTTTTGGACATTTACAGGTCATTGACGGTGTAGTGGTTCACCCACCTGACTACAGTGTGGGTTTAGCTCTCACTCAGTAGTGGGATGAATGTCAGTGTGGATAGTTGGCTGTCTCCATATGTGCGCTCAGATTGACTGCTGACCAGTCATCAGATAGGATTCAGCTTCCTGCAACACCTGGACAAGATGACTGGCATAGAAAATTAATGGACGGATCAGACAGTTGTCATCAAAAGTGTCTCACTCAGCATAATATTGTGATTTCTTCACATGGCTAAATAGAGAGGTCAACATATGTATAACCGAGAAAGGGAAACAATTGCATTTTTGCATGGGTTTGGCTCTTTCAGAGGAAGTCAACTCAAAAAATGTCTTTACAATAATATGTTCAATGCGCCTCCACTACTCTAAACACGGCCTGCTGATTCATATTGTGTTTGTAAAATATGACTTAAACGGAAAAATCCCCCCATCTCGGGGAGGCGGCCATTTAGCCACTTTCCGCCAATTGAAAATGACATCACACTTGCTCAGGACTCGGGTAACAACCGATCACGCTCTGCGCCCTGAGCAACTGTGATGTCATTTTCAGTCGACAGCAAGTGGCAAAATGGCCGCCCCCTGAGATGGATAAAAGTGGGTGGATTTTGCTGCTTAACTCATAGTCCACAAATGCTATATTAATCAGAATGTTGTGTTTAGACTAGTGAAGGTGCGTAGAGCCTGTTATTGTAAAGACAATTTGGGGTTTGACTTCCCCTTTAAGCCCAGCATCGTGCATACAGATGGTGCATACTGTACATTTTTGCTTTCAGTTTCAGTATGATCCACATTTAATGTAAAAACGGACAAACATGTTAACAATTCACTGAGCCCTTTCAACATCAAAATGGAGGTTGCATGGTTCATTTGAAGGGTGATCGTTCTGATGATTAGTCACTAATGGAGAGTATTTCATTCCTTTTAATTCCTCCTGATTTTCAGACCAATTGTATTTTTTTTCTATCCTCTTCCCAGCTGGCTCGTCACAATAAGATTCTGCAGCAGAGTCTGAGGCCAGGGTCAGGTGCGGGGTCTGGATCAAGCTTGGATCCTGACAATGACGAAAAGGACGATGCCCTTCAATACTATGCCAATCACACAGCTCAAATTGAGGTAAGAATTTTGGTGGTATTACATCCAATTTTCTCTCCTGAATGTAGACCGTCAAATCGTTAAAGATGTCGCCTTTGCCAGATTGTGCGTCATGACCGTACCATGGAGCAGATTGTATTTCCAGTCCCCAACATCTGTGAGTACCTGACTCAGGAGTCGAAAATGCGTGTGTTCACCACCACTGAACGAGATGACCAGGGCAGCAAGGTCAATGACTTCTTTCAGCAGTTTGACAATCTCTACAATGAGATGAGTTGGCAGAAGAAAATCCGAAGTGAGTCTTGCACAAAATAATAACAATAATGATGATGCTGTGATGAAGAATACATTGTGCCCCTTTCTTCTTTCTTTGTCTTCTGTCCATCTGTTAGTTAGTTGCGTCTGTATCAAGATAAACTTTGCTGTGTCCTCAGGGGATTTTTTTTTTTTAATGGTTTGATTGAGCGACAATGACAAACCGCTAAAATGAGTTCCTGTTTATGATCTTGACCAAAACAAAATTGAGCTAGTCCAACGTCTTATGTAAGAAGTGAATAAACAGAAAGGTCTGTGCCATTTTTATTCCTGGTTTGGGGTCAAAGAATACCATAGAAGCTGAAAACTAAAAGTGAAAATCAGTTGTCAGGAATCAAGTACCACACCTCAATCCAGATTCTCTGCTAATAGACCCACCAACAAATGGTTATCAAAAAACACCCGTTGCCTTCCCTCACTTCGCGAATGGCAGAGATAATTCATTTTAAAAAATAATTGGAAGAATTAAATGTAGTTTTCTAAATCTTGTCTTTTATGCTTCCTTTTTTCATGTAGAAAATAAGGCTTTGTTTTGGTTCTCACGCCATATCTCTCATTGGGGGAGTATCTCATTCTACCTGGCCTGCCTGCTCAACATCTGTGTGGCTGTATTCTACCCATTTGGAGATGATGGAGACGAAGGTGAGAAACTGATATCTGATCAATAGACGTTTCTCGAATGCAGTATTGCACTGTTAGGGTGTGTCTACACCTGAAAAGGCGTTTGGTCCGCTTGTTTGGTTGAGACCAAAAGCTGACTAAATGTTTTTCATTTGGTGCTCTTTGCATTCTCCCTGTATTTTTTGCGAGTGAACTATTTTCTCTATTGGAAAGAAATGACGAGGTTGGCAGAGCGAGACCCACCCGGTAATGGAGGTAAATATGGAAGTCGGGTGAGACCACCTCAAAAAAAAAAAAAAAAAGCAGATCTCTGTCCACACCAGGACTCGTTTTGTGTCTTCAGACCTGCATAAAAGGTCCCGACCAGCGTGGGAAACCAACCCTGGTCCTTTTCAAATGGGCCAAACTGTGCTGGCGTTAATCCACTCCTAAATTAGATGTCCAATGTTGTGTACAGTCTGTTTATTTATTTTTTTAAATAAACAAAATGTCGGTCAACGCTGATCATGTCTTCAAGGTCAAAGCTAATGGTGGAATCAAACTCTATAATGGTAGATATATTCTCTTCTTTCTACCTACAATCTTGCTGCTGAAGGCTGTAAATTTCCCCAGTGTGGGACAAATAAAGGATTATCTTATCTTATCTTATCTTAGTCTTTCTCATAATCATGAAAGATATTTGATTTCATATTGTCCTGCCTGGTGGCACGGTGGACGACTGGTTAGCACGTCGGCGTCACAGTGCAGAGATGAAGGGTTCAATTCCGGCTCCGACTTTCCTTTGTGGAGTTTGCATGTTCTCCCCGTGCCTGCGTGGGTTTTCTCCGGTTACTCCAGTTTCCTCCCACATTCCAAAAACATGCGTAACGGGTTAATGGAACACTCTAAATTGTCCTTAGGTGTGAGTATGAACGCGGATGGTTGTATGTCTATGTGTGCCCTGAGATTGGCTGGGAACCAGTTCAGGGTGTCCCTTGCCTACTGCCCAAAGACAGCTGGGGTAGTCTCCAGCATGCCCCGCCACCCTTGTGAGGATAAGCTGATCAGAAAATGGATGGATGGTTTGCTCTGCTGTTCATATTGTAATGGGTGTACACATAAATTAGCATCTGAGTGGTGGTTAAATCCCATTGATAAAAACCGTTTCCTATTAAGTGTTTGATATACAATGCACCATTTTCAAACAGCGTTTGGAAGTGTAGTTGTGTTGTGCCAAGTTCAAACATTTAACTCAGAATAATTCATAGATGTCCTGTTTTTTCACCATTTTTTTTTTCCTCCACAGGGATTTTATCCTCTTTCAACTGTGTCTTGCTGTGGGTGGCATTGGCAGCTTCCATTGCTTTACTTCCAGTGCTACCCAAACCATGGGGCATCCTTTTCTTCCTGGTCTTCCTCATTTTACGTGCAATTTACACCATGGGTCTCGGTCCTGCTTTGTTGCTACTGGGCACTGTCAATGTAAGTGGTCAAAGACTCGAATCAAGTGTTACCATAGTCTTCTAAATGTTTTTTTCTGGTACACTCTTACAGTTGTTCAACAAGTTAGTTTTCTTGGTGAGCTTTGTGGGAAACCAAGGGACGTTCACCCGTGGTTATAAAGCTGTCGTGATGGACATGCTTTTCATCTACCATCTGGGCTACGCAATCATCTGTGTTCTAGGTCTCTTTGTGCACGAGTTCTTTTACAGTTTTCTGGTAAGATTGACCTGCCAAACACAAGAAAAATGTGTTGGACGAATAAATATATTTGTAGATGACTCATAATAATCTCCCCACACAGCTCTTTGACCTGGTAATCAGAGAGGAAACACTGCTTAATGTCATCAAGAGTGTGACAAGGAATGGACGCTCCATTATCCTCACCGCAGTTCTGGCCATCTTTCTTGTCTACTTCTTCTCAATCATCGGCTTTCTCTTCCTCAAAGATGACTTCCGCATGGAAGTGGACCGTCTGTCTGCATCAGGTCAGAACTGTATCATTTATTGTGTGTGTGTATGTGTGTATGTATATATGTATGTATGTGTATGTATGTATATATATATATATATATATATATATATATATATATATATATATATATATATATATATATATATATATATATATATATATATATATATGTATATATATATATATATATATATATATATATATATATACATATATATAATATGTATATATATATGTATATATATATATATATATATATATATATGTATATATATATATATATATATATATATATATATATATATATATATATATATATATATATATATATATATATATATATATATATATATATATATATATATATATATATATATATATATATATATATATATATATATATATATATATATATGTATATATATATGTATATATGTGTATATATATATACATATATATATATATATATATATATGTATATGTGTATATATATATGTATATATATATATATATATATTTGTATATATATATATATATATGTATATATATATATATATATATATATATATATATATATATATATGTATATGTATATATATATATATATATATATATATATATATATATGTATATATATATGTATATATATGTATATATATATATATATATGTATATATATATATATATATATATATGTATATATATATATATATATATATATATATATATATATATATATATATATATATATATATGTATATGTGTATATATATATGTATATATATATATATATATATATATATATATATATATATATATATATATATATATATATATATATATATATATATATATATATATATATATATATATATATATAGAATGTGACAATAATATAATGGCACACCATTTCTAAAAGTAACGACAGTAAAATATTATTTTATAGCCCCACACTTTTTATTTCAATAAGTGCCCTTTGTAGATAAACATTTGTCTAATCGACAAAGAGCCATTCAATATTTTATCACAATCGTGCTCAGTAACGCTTGAAAATGAACAGTATGTTCGCAGACACACGTTTTGGAAACGCTGCACTGTGTGGGTGTGTTAATGAGCTGTGGCTGCGAGCAGTGCACGGTCAGGAGAGACAGCCATCAGGCACATGTGCACCTGTTGCATAACCCGGTGGCCGAGCCATCCTGTGTATTGCCGAACGGCGCGCAGACACACACGCGCGCGCACGGCACAGTAGTGGCAGGTTATGTAAGCGGCGGCTCTCATAGTTCTGTGACTGTTGGCTCAGGAGGGAGCTGAGGTGCAAAGCTCCAGCAGACCTGTGGAGAATACTGTCTGTGTCCAAAGAGCTGTCAACCCGGGGCTTTGATCCCTGCACCCCATCAAAACATATGTCCCTCTTAGCTAGGGCCACTTCCTTTCTTTGAGATGATTCTATTCTAGTAGAACTCCTAAGCTGCTCAGAACCTCACTGCCGTGCAATTAGTTTGTTCAGGTTTTTTTCCCGGTAGCACTTTGCCATCCGCCCACCCGGCAGCTGCTGTTTACATAATAATCATACATCTTGCTGATTACCAGCACTGATTAGAAAGAGGACGATTTCATTTGCTTTGCGCCTGTTTTCAAAGCCACTTGAGCCGGGGCCCATCCCAGCTTACTGGCTGAGAGGCAGGGTGCAGTCTGGACTGATCACCTGTCAATCACGGGGGGCTGGCACATCGAGACAGATAGGCATTCTCACTCACATTCACACCTGCAGGAAATAACACTCAGTGCATGCTTTTGGACTGTGGGACTGGAGAAAGAACACAGTCGAACCCACAGGAAGAACATACAGTATAAACTCAATAGAGGAAGGCCAAAGTTGACACAACCACTGTGCTTAACAGTTAGTAACAACTGCACATTTTGTTCACGTCTTTTGTTGTTTTTAGGACATGGACATTTATTAACTAAACCACTGACGGAAGATTCATGTCCGAATGAGAGATGCCATGTTTCTATTAAAACTGCTGCTGGTAAGTTTTTGTTTTTTTTTTTTTTTGCTTTTGCTGCAGTGACACGTTCACAAACTGTGCTTTCTGTGTCTTACAATGAAGGGTGAACATTTTTGTGGTTCGACTGAAATCTGAACACTTAATAGGTTTTCAGCAGAGCAGCACCGTAGTTGGCCACCACTGGACACCAGTACACACACACTCGCACATGCACTGTCTCTCTCTCTCTCTCTCTTTCACACACATACACACAGACATTCACACAAAGAAATCTGATGTGGCCAAGGAGGTGACTCATCTGCATTAAATCCACACACACGTGAGCCCATCCATTCCCATAGTCATCTGATCCTCATCCTGAGCAGCCTTTGTTAACAATCAATTCAACAGTTAACGGTTAAATGACATTTTCGTGCTCATGGAAAAAAAAAAAATTGTTGGGTGTAATGTGGGAGTTCATTTGATCTTAAGACACGCCGTTGCTTGCAATTAATGTGCTGTCTTTCATGATCAAGTCACGTGTCAGCTGAGATCTGAATCAACTCGTCCACTACAAAAGAGGGACATGCTTTTTATTGTTTTGCGGGGGTCAGAATTTAAAACATTTCCCAGTTGTCTAGGGTACACGTCCGTGACATGCCTTTCTTTTAAATACCCTGAGGTGTTTTGGAGCTACAGGACACTTTACACACCCTGTTTGTTGTCTTGCTGAAAATAGCCATTCAAATTGGGGAGGGCCTGCCTGATAGAAATGAGCCATCCCTTATCACGCCTCATTTATTGCTGAGCCAATAGCGTACATGGATTCTTTTACAAGGACCGAAGGTGGCATCTGAGCTTTGTGACGAGGGAGGCTTGGCAGGCATACTGTTTTAGCATCTTTTTGCTTGAATAACATGGAACAATTGTTCTCCTTATTAAAAAATAAAATACATTTTAAAAAATTCTGTCAGACTCACCGCTCACTGACTGTGTGTTTATAGATGAAGACGAAGGGACAGAGAGGGTGTGCGACACGCTGCTTATGTGCATTATCACCGTTTTGAACCAAGGACTACGTAACGGTGGTGGTGTTGGCGATATCTTGAGAAGACCCTCCAAAGAGGTCAGATCAGGACAGATTTGTGCCGCACATAGATGACGTTTGCGTTTCCTTGGCTAATTTGCATTTTCTCTTTATTTTGCATGTCACCGGCCTATCCAGGAACCGCTGTTTGCGGCCCGCGTGGTTTACGACCTGCTGTTCTTTTTTGTTGTCATCATCATTGTTCTCAACCTCATCTTTGGCGTCATCATCGACACTTTTGCGGATTTAAGGAGTGAAAAACAAAGGAAAGAGGAGATTCTGAAAACCACCTGTTTCATCTGCGGTCTGTACAACTCTGTGCTCCATAAAATCCTTCAAATTCGCATGTAAGACATGAAGCTGAGTTTGGCAGATGTTGTATAAATGATGAGACAATACCTTCCAGGTTTGGAAAGGGACAAATTTGACAACAAGACGGTGTCCTTTGAAGAACACATCATGTACGAGCACAATATGTGGCATTACCTTTACTTCTTGGTTCTGGTGAGAGTGAAGGATCCCACCGAATACACCGGTCCAGAAAGCTACGTTGCCCAGATGATAGCGGTCAGTATTGCATGCACACACAACAAGCCATTCTAAGTGCTTTCCAATACAGTGTATGCACCAACACTGGCGTTCGATGTGTTTATGACCTTTGCAAACAGATAAAGTGAGATTTTTTTTTTTTAATTTTGGGGGGGAGAAGGTGGGGGTGAGGGCGGCCCGGTAGTCCAGTGGTTAGCACGTCGACTTCACAGTGCAGAGGTACCGGGTTCGATTCCAGCTCCGGCCTCCCTGTGTGGAGTTTGCATGTTCTCCCCGGGCCTGCGTGGGTTTTCTCCGGGTGCTCCGGTTTCCTCCCACATTCCAAAAACATGCATGGCAGGCGGATTGAACACTCTAAATTGTCCCTAGGTGTGAGTGCGAGCGTGCATGGTTGTTTGTCTCTGTGTGCCCTGCGATTGGCTGGCAACCAATTCAGGGTGTCCCCTGCCTACTGCCCGGAGACAGCTGGGATAGGCTCCAGCACCCCCCGCGACCCTAGTGAGGATGAAGCGGTTCGGAAGATGAATGAATGAATGAATGAAAGGTGGGGGTGGTGTTTTTGTCTGCAGCATGGAAAATCTACACAAACAATTTCCACAAAACTTTGTAGGGGGTTGCACAACCCACTGGTGCAGATCTCGATAAAATGTGGACAGGTTCAAATTTGTTGTTTTGCAGTCACTCCCATCCATCCACTGCGAATGTCTTACGTCATTTTCAGTGAACAGGAAAATTAAATGCTAACTACAGACGATGTCTCACTTTTGTTAGTTTTCAGAATCACACCCAGTTTTTTTCTCCTTTTTTTTCTCTAGTGCATTTGCTTTTTGGCACCTCCTTCATTAGTGGGAGGACACGTATGCCTCTACTTCAGAGTCACAATCAAAACAGACAGAGCCTCCACAGGCTTGTGTCAAGTATCATTTCCTTCTGCTTTTACATGTCTGGAGAGAGACATGGTTTCGTTGCTAAGGTAGTCTGCTGATTTAGCCCTCAGGGATTGAGTGGAGTTAGATACTAATTAAACTCAGTCCAGCTCTATTCACATTTGTGCACAAACTTGCAACACTGACATAGAGACCAGCACGTGAAGGAGGTAATGGCAGCTGAAGTTGTTATGGTCGCTTCATGAATTCAAATAAGAACTCGGAGCATAATGGCACCTCTGGGATTAACGTTGATTATGTGATTGGGCAAAGGAATGCTCAAATTATAATGAGCAACTTGCATGACAAACCTATTACACACTCAAGTTTACTATGCATTGGCAGGTGAGCGTTTATTTTTCATTTCTCAATTCTTTTTCTGGAGCACTTTTGCTCATTAGATGACCCGGAGGCTATGCTAGCTGACTTTGGGCAGGAGGCTGGCTATTCCTTGGAGTGGGAACAATTCAGTTGCATAGGCACATGTTAACCCCGCCCACCCCCAGCACTCAGGTTAGTCCTCACTCAGAGAGGGAACCTGAGTGCCAAGGCTACACTGAGATAGTCCTGCAGATAATTCGGATTTCATGGCCTAAAATTGTCAGTGTTTGAAATGCTTTGAGTGTCCTCTTTGTTAATTTAGTAAACTATTCCAAGATCATCTACAAACCAAAAAAAATAAAAATGGCTTTAGGGCCCCTTTAATTTCGGAGAATGCTTTATCTGCTCGCCAAGAGGATGCCAGTTGCAGGAATGCGTCAGTGCAGCTGTAGATGATGCGCTGGAAACGGTGGGTTAGGAAGTGACTGGTAAAATGCAGTATGTAAAGCAGTAGATACTGTTTAGCTCCTTCTATAATGTCGAGCCCAAACCCCAAACATCACCACCTTTACAATTCAATGTCATCTGTAACCTAATGTGGGTATGCAGTACATTTGTTGGCTGTGTTTTATCATTAAATGTTTTATTGAATTTGCAGGTGAGGGTTGACCTTGAATTGACTTGTTACAATTTGGCTCTTGCCCCATGTGACAAAAGGTTTCAGTACACGCATGCCTCGATATGATGTGCACGGGGTTTGGTGGCTCGCAGCTGATGTGTTGAAAAGCATCATTACTCAGTGCACACAGGGAGTGGATAATATGCGTGTGTGCTTATGTGCGGGCGCCGGTGTTTGTGTGTAGAAGGACAGACGCTACCCAAGCAGGTACTGCATCAGCCGAGTTACATAACCCATCTCAAGTGACCTGCTAATAGCTCAGCCTGCCTCACACGTGCTCTCCTGTCCCTTTCACTCACACATAACGCGCACGCAAAACGCACTGTCCTATTATGAGTTTTTCATTTACCCTCCAGCGCATTCGCACACGCACACACACACACACAAACACATACAAATGCACACTCACTCTCTCACAGTTCAACTTGTACAATGTAGACAGTAAAAACAGCACAGGTAGTAGCACAGTAAAATAGCCTGCACAGGGCAGAGGTCAATTTTTGCTTTGTCCGATAAAGTCTATTGATCTTTACATAACAAATTTCACATTCTTAGCTGGTGTGTGTGCGGGTGTGTGTGTGTGTGTGTGTGTGTGTGTGTGTGTGTGTGTGTGTGTGTGTGTGTGTGTGTGTGTGTGTGTGAGAGCGAGAAAGATTAACTGAGAAAATTGACACAATCATCAGATCAAGTGTGAGTTTGAGGTGCCTGTTAGGGTAACACGCGGGCCTTTGTTGGTCCATGTTCACTCATTAAACAGCTGACATTTTGTTCCGACATACAAGCTCAAAATACAACCGGAATTGCCTTTTGCACTCTGTTCCGACCAATCGTGTTCCCTTCCTGGCATTTTAATGACTTAGCCATTACGTTGTTGCTATTTTTACTTGTCAATTGGCTTCATTGAATCCATTGATGTCATTTCTTTTTACTTAAAAGTTGGTCAAAACCAGTGTAGCCTTGATTCTTGAATTTGTTGAATTGTTGACCATATGACAGAAAGTGTGCTGTGAAGAGCCGTCTTGACCGGAGGCTCCCGAGAGTCTGGTCAAATATTTCTTGGCGTTTCCGTTTGTATAGTAGAGTGTGTACATTGATAGGATGGTGGCTGTAGCAACCATGAGAAGCACATGGAAATTTATAAATGCACGCTCATTTAGGTGTTGAAATTGATTTTGGGAGCAACAGTGAAGCTAAGTCATTCCGGCAAAACGGCACTAAGTAGAAATGAGATGCACAAAGACACATGCAAATCTTCAGATTGCCCGCAGCCTTACTTCAGTATCGACTCAATTAGTAACTGTGTTTCAACAAAAAATGGCTTTCTTCTGTTTCTGAAACGCCTTTTTGCCGTCTCAAGAGAGGAAATCTTCACAGAATTTGCGGTTTTGTGAGGAATCTGCAAGTTTCATTCGACCGGTGCAGTCGCCTCCTAAGGATCTGCAAGGACTGCTTTTGACTATAGCAAACGATATGGGCAAGAAATCCTAAATCCTTTGGACACTTCTTGACCGCTGCCCATGCACAGCATGATATTTAAGAAAATAAGGCAATGGTGGTATTGTTTGGAACAAGAAAATATTAGATTAAGATGTTTGTCCCATTTGAGTCACATTATTGTGGCTATGTCAGACATTAGTGAGCCAGCAGCGTTTTTGTTGCGTTTTGTGGCGCCTGCTTTCCTTCTTCAATTTTCTCCCTTCCAAACTGCAATATATGACATCAAATACATGTAATAAAACATAGCTGCAGAATTCTGGAATCTGACAAATTAACTTTCATAAAGTACATTGATGACATTTTTAGTTTTTTGAAGTACGCACTTTCAGTCCTGCTGACATGCACTTCCAGAATATGCCATTCAGCCAATTCCCACGATGATTGTTGGGTATTAATGACTCACTTTGCACTGACAAACTCTTCAGACTCTACTTAGGGCCGTATTCTCCCACGCGTGTTAAAAATGTTATTTGTATCTTTTTACTCAACCTTTATTTATCCTGGTACAGCAGAGCAAATATTTTTTTGCAGGGATGACCTGAGAGCAGACAACGGGTAAAAATAAATACATGAAAGCAAAATATTTCTCTCTGACTGCAGATCACTGTTGTCCTCACCGACTTTTTATTTTTTAATTGAAAAACCTCCAAAAATGCACTCAGTCATAACTACGGCATTCTGATTAAATTACCTTCATTAGATTCATGACATCAAGTATTAAAAAGTGGAACTGGAGTTAGGGGTGGGCAATAAGGTCCCCCCAAATTTGTCTTTATTCCTTCAAAAACCGCTGATGATAATTTGATGCTATTTTACAAAAAAAAAAAAAAACCAAAACAAAACAAATCTGCACTTGCTTTACAGAACAGCTACGGGTAAGCATTGTTTCTGAGCATTTATATTTTAAATTGCTTCATCCATTGTCTGCAAAACATTACGCAATCAAACGGTAATAGTATACTATGAATACCTTCCAATTAAGTTCAGGCTAATTTCGGGGGTCTTTATTGATTTTTCTGAATATTTCTGACATTTATTTCATCCAGATTCTCATGAATGACAGATCAGCAAATGTCACGCGTCGTATGGAGAGGTCTACCATTTCTGCCTATTACAGCTGTCGTAAAAAAATATATATATATATACACACATTTGATCCCGTACATGGTGATTTGTGTCATGTATTGCATCACCCTGGAACATGTAAGTCATGCTGGCGGAGTCCCAAAGTCATGTCATCCTTCATATGGTGTGTGGCAAAACACAAGTTGGTGTATTGCTCTTCACGGCAACGTTTTTTTTGTTTTTGTTTTGTTTTTTCTCCATACATCTGTCATTGTTTTTTTTGGACCATCTGTCTTGTCAACCCCCGAATCATTTCCAGGCTAGGGATGTGGACTAGTCTGTATTTGGTAATAATGTTATTCGCAGTTATGTGACTAAATCCTGCCCGTTAATTTGTAGAATGGAGAATTTTCACTTCCCCCTCTTTTGCAGTCTGCATGCTGATCGGCCGAATGAGGATTTCATCACTTCCGTCTAATTTGCAGCCAGTCAATGTACTCCTGCGTTTTTGTGCGGGTCCATTGTGGAAATGTTTGATAATGTCAAATTGCACATTGTGAAAGCAACTTTGCCCACAATTTTGAGGACCCCAAATGTTCCCAAGCCCTAACTTGTACCCTCTGGCCCACAACACAGAATTCATCTCCAATTTCAAAGTTGATCTTTTCCACAGATTTAAATGACATTCACAAGTCTGAGGAAGAGTCCACGTTCCATGATTCGAGGCTAGCCTTCTCCTTAAGGGAATTACAGCGCTTTTGTTGTTTCCTCCGTCATTCCCATTTTATGCGTGTTTGGTGTGGAAAATCTGGATGGGCGAAAGCGCGGGGATGACAAGCGCACAAGTCGAGGCATTTAAGAGGGCTTGGACGTGCACGGGGGAAACATGGACTTTAGTGTGTGTCAGTCCATCCTCATCATCTCACACGAATCATTTTTTCCATGCCTGAGATATATTCTTATATAATCGTAGGTGGGAGAATACCTCACTCCTTCGCCGCAGCGCGCCGTGACAGTGCCCGTCCCATCCCACTCGCGGCACCATTTGAGTCATTCTTATCACAAGTGGCCAAGAAATATTACACAAGATCAGCTGATGACAGTTTGTCTGCATGAAGCAACGTCTCTTACCCACTAGACGTTGCTGCAGATGCACACCCACAGACACACTTTGCAATTCAGGTCCAAGTCCATTATGTAATGCCAGTGGCTTGTTTTCCTCTTCTCTGTGACTTTTTATGTTGGGGGGAAAAAAAATGAAGTCATGCAAGATGAGCAAGAATGGACAACGTTTTGTTGCTGAAGGCCCACATTTGAGTTATAAAACCGACAGATTAGGGCAGGTCCTCATAATTCTTTTATTTATTGTAATTGTTTTAAGCTAATTTAACTCTATATAAAATAAGCCAATAATTTAATAAAACACTTAAATCATATTTTTGTTACTGAATGTAACCTCTTAACCAATTATTACATAATACCTCAATAATGACAAAAATACATTTTAATTGAACAATTTGGGGGGAAAAAAGAGATTTAGATAAAGGCATCAACTATTACAGGACTCTTGTAATGAACTGTCTGAATATAATTGCTTAGTTGGCCGCATTAAAACAAAAAAACAAAAACCAGCCTATGCGTGGCCTGTGGCAATAATTTGCCGACCCTTGATTTGCACGACTGCTTCTGTGCACTCAAACGTTTGTGGTTCATTCAACTACAGTTTTACTTTTCTCCACTCAAAAAGATTCTGAAATATTGAACTCCTCAAAGTAAGATCATATCATGGACAAAAAAAAAAAAAAAAACGATGTGGCATCACCATGCGGCAGTGGCAGAAGCATTTGTTTTTTTGCTGTCCAATTATGAAAAAGAAAGAAAAACGTTTTTCTCTCTCTCGCTACCGCTTGTCATTATTGCTGCTCCAATGGAAAATCAGCAATCTCCAGATTTATTTCTTTATTTTAAATCCGCTCAACAAAATACCTTTATGTTTTGGATGAAAAGAAAACACTCGCGAATGACGGCTGACAGATGTGCATTTCCACCTGCATAAAGGTCTCTTTGGCTTTTAAGATGACGCACTCTCAAACAACAACACGTGAGTCCAATTTGACTTCTTGATTGAAGAGAGTGACTCATATCCGCATGGAAATGCAACTTACTCGTGAGTATGTGACCATGCTTGACCTCCGCCCTGAAACCGGAACCGCCGTCGCGCACAAATGCAAAGCAAAGAACAGATTCTGTTGTGGGAGGATGATTTCGACTAAAAGTTGATGTCCGTTGCTAACAGCCCCATGTTGAGTCTTCCACCGCAGTCCGGCCGATGCACTTCAACACACCCTGAATCAGAGCCTGCTCGGGGCTGACGGCGGCAAAATTGCCGGCGCTGCCGTCCCCTTGACATCCTGACTCAGCTCTATTTTTCCCGCCGCTCTGCACTTCATCCTTCTCACGGTTTCTCTCGCACCTGATCTCTCCCTCATCTCTCAGGAAAAGAACTTGGAGTGGTTCCCCCGAATGAGAGCCATGTCTCTGGTGAGCAACGAGGGGGATAACGAGCAGAATGAGATGCGATTGCTGCATGAGAAACTAGAGAGCACCGTCACGCTGGTTGCGCAGCTCTCCGCTCAGCTGTCTGAGCTCAAGGAGCAGGTAAAGAGCCATTTTTGTACTCTCATCGTCAGACTGTCACCATGACGCCAGCATGTCAACTCTTGACCTGAAAAATATGAGCCGGCCACTGGTGAAAGGACACTTTGATCCTCTCCTCTTTCATCTATAACTGCTTCAGACAAAGTGTATGCAGAAAAGTGGTCAAGATTGCACGACTGTCTGTGTCCTATGTGTTGTGTTGTGTTATTTTTGTTATTTTGACTTCAAAATGGCGCCGCGTGAGTGGCTGCCTTTCCAGCAGCTCCTATATTTTGTTGTTGTTCTTCTTCCTTTTATAACTTTGCTGCTGTGAATTGGGAATTTCTCCATTGCGAGACTAATAAAGGTTTTCTTATCTTATGTGCCCATACAATGGCAGCAAAGACTTTCTCTTCTTTTCCATGCTATTTGTTACACGCAGCACCCCTGACTGTGGGCATGTCGCTCCCGTTTATTGCAGACATTAGTCGAGCTACATGTCAGCCATTACGCACACCACCAGTGAGTGGATGGCGTGTCACTCCCACTTAAGGTTGGCATTAGTCGTCAGCAACTAAAGGCGGCACCCAGGATCACAATGAAGTTGAAATGGAACAATCTCACCCAGCGCCCACACCCCCCCGAGTCAAGTCTCACCCGAATATCCCAAATATAACCAACTTTTTTTGAGAAAGCTCTCAGACCTTTGACAGGTTAAAGTTGGCCTCGGGCCTTGCGGATGACTACACCGATGTAAGCGTGACTGATGACTCCCTTCGCTGCATGTGATCCTGGTCACAGGCTCATCCTTGTTCCTCTTGCGACAGATGTGTTCACGTAACGCTCACCGGGGGAGCTGCGAGCGCTTCAAATAAACAAAACAACAACCTCCATTGTGGCTGTCCCAGCGACCGGCCGATCCTTGTAATCGCGTTTATCGTGTCTGCTCTGCGTGCAAAGTCAAACTCCACCGCATGCTTGTGTGTCCTCCACAGATGACCGAGCAGAGGAAGCACAAGCAGAGGCAAGGATTATTGGGTCCGCCACAGAATAACCACCACATCTCAAATCACTGAGGGTCTCAGAGCCCAAACTGGACACAATGGATGGAATACCCACCATTTGGAAAAATGCATACCTGCAGTTACTTCATCAATGGTTGACAGTTGATTCGTCGCAAAGTGCCTTTTGTATGACAGCGCTGTTGTTTCACATCCTCACACCAGTGTGCCATTCCAGGCAAACTACAAGTTGCCTGCACACTTGCACGCAGAGTGGGGCGACTCTGTGAATGATTGGGCAGACTTGCCGCGCATGTGCTGGTTGTGGCGTTCGAGTGGCCCACAGAGGGTGAAGGGAACTGTTCTGGTCAGATTAGTTCTTTGCTGTCTCAGCCCTCATGCATTCGTTTTCCTAATGTCGTCAGATCAGAAAGTGGACTACTGGTACCGAGGTCCGTGCTTTTAGCCGTGAGCTAGGAAAGTGTCCTTATCTCTTTTAGATTTCTGGTCAGAGCTTTTTAAAAACTGGAGTATTATTTTGTATGTTTTAATTACATTTTTGAGTTGGAATCTTTGCTGCCTTAGCCATGTTTTAAAACTGGATTATTATTTGTTTCAAATGCACTTTTTCCATGCAAAAGGGAGAAACCTGACCAGTTTGGGGTGATTGCCTTGGACTGTGATGCATTTACTGCACCGCCTTTTTTTTTTTTCCTGTTCAGTCAGATTTCCACACAGTAACAATTAAATGTGAATAAAATGGATAGTTATGACTTGAAAATGGTTTTACTTCTAAATTGTACATGGGCATAGCATGTAGTAATGACTGGAGACAAATTAATGCGATTTTTTTTCTTGGGTCACCAACAAAGTGGCATACAATAAATGTGTGTCCTCGTCTACTCTTTCTTGAACTTTGTGTCTGTTTAAATAAAGTATATCTAGATATTTAAATGTGATGAACGCTTGTGTGACTTTCCCTGAAGTTTGTTTCTAAAAACAACTTTTCCATGAACAGAATGGAGGTCCTTCTTCATTCAGGCGGTCCTGTCGTTTTAACTCCAGCGTTCGGTTACTTCTCTGACATCAGTGAAACTCTCATGCTGTCTTGTGAGCGGTTTCATTCATGTTGCCAACTGACATGCAAGAACTCTAGACCAGACTAAGTCACTTACCAGGTGTGGTTAAATGCGTGAAGTGATTTCATGCACCTTTGTGTTGCCTTCTTCTTGACTGGCAACCATCTGACACCAGCAATCTACTTGCTGACAGTAGGAGCAGCATGACTCAAGTGGTAGCGTGGCTGTTTCCCAACGTGAAGGTTGTAGGCCCGTTCCTCAAACCTTGAGTGACTTTTTTTTTTTTTTAATCAATACTGTACAAGGGCGGCCCGGTAGTCCAGTGGTTAGCACGTTGACTTCACAGTGCAGAGGTACCGGGTTCGATTCCAGCTCCGGCCTCACTGTGTGGAGTTTGCATGTTCTCCCCGGGCTTGCGTGGGTTTTCTCCGGGTGCTCCGGTTTCCTCCCACATTCCAAAAACATGCATGGCAGGCGGATTAAACACTCTAAATTGTCCCTAGGTGTGAGTGTGAGCGTGCGTGGTTGTTTGTCTCTGTGTGCCCTGCGATTGGCTGGCAACCAATTCAGGGTGTCCCCTGCCTACTGCCCGATGACAGCTGGGATAGGCTCCAGCGCCCCCCGCGACCCTAGTGAGGATAAAGCGGTTCGGAAGATGAATGAATGAATGAATACTGTACAAGTAAAATGTACTCAAAAACTCGCAATGTCAATTTTATTAGTTAGTTTTTTTTAAAGTAAATATCACTCCAAATATTATTTCAGGGGTGGCATGGTGGCTGACTGGTTAGCACATTCGCCTCACAGTGCA